>SKCR01003266.1:0-67798 GCA_019454045.1 Zanthoxylum bungeanum
GTATTCAAAATCCGTATTGACAAGACGGACATATAACATGCATCAAATACATAATTACATTCAAACCTTATTAATTAGGGATTTTCCGCTAAGTGTCATACACCCTAAATCTAACCAATTTAGATCCTAAATAAGCATGCATAAAGTCAAGAGAACATGATTAAACATTGATTCAATGAAGGCTAATCATATAGGTGGCATAGAATCAGACTCGCTCTGATACCATTTTGTAGGGGTTATTAGGGGGTGAATCCGGTAACGCAGCGGAAATGGTATTTCAAAACTTTTTCAAAATACCGAGTAGATTATTCAATATCTAATATGAATAATCTGTTCGGATTTCACCTAAACCCAAATGAATTACTCATGTGTATGATTCTAATCAGATGAAGTAATAATCTGACCACTAAAGGCCCTTTGTCCGACCATTAGTGCCGACCACAATTAGTGCCGACCATATGGTAGCGACCACATTAGGTCCGACCAGACGAGGTCCGACCACATAAGTGCCGACCACATTAAGTCCGACCAACGAGGTCCGACCACATAAGTGCCGACCATATTAGGTCCGACCAGACGAGGTCCGACCACATAAGTGCCGACCACATTAGGTCCGACTAGAGAGGTCCGACCACATAAGTGCCGACCACATTAGGTCCGACCAGACGAGGTCCGACCACATAAGTGCCGACCACAGTCAAACAAAAGAGTATTTTACATGCATCGTATACAAATCCAAATACTCAACATAAATGAAAAGCCAAAAGGTGGTACAGGTCAGAAACTTGAAACCAACACTTAAATCAAGTTTCTAAAACAACATTTTATAGTCTCTCACCATATGAAATAACTATAGAACAATTCTAGGTTATCTAAGAGTGGGTCAATAACTCTAGAATGGCAACTAATTTCTTAAACCATCAATAGAATGCTTATTAACTCATTAGTAACATTCTATGATCTTTATACATGCTCAACCCTTTCCAAAAACTTCCATTCTCCAAAAATACATAGAATAAGAATAGAAAAACATAAGAACAAATCACAAGATGAAGACCACAACAAGAGGAACATTTTTCTCTCTAATGGCAAGTTGGAAATACTTACTAAATTCCAAGCTTTTCCTTGTTTTTGCTTTTCTTTCTCTCAAGCTTCTATGTCTTCTTTCAATGGAGTTTTAGGTAAAGTGTGAAAGGTTATAAACCCTAAATGAAACAAACAATATATACTTGCTCACATTTTGCCTTGGCCGAAAATTGCCTAAGGAAATTAACAAGAAATTTGTTTTAATTTCATTTGAATTTCAACTTGCAACTTGATTAAATGATCATTACAATTAATGATAAATTCAACCAAGTCAACAATTTCAACTTAGCCATTAAAACAAATATCATAACTTTAAAATATCTATACTTTAATTAATTTAATCATTTAACAATTAAAATAATCATTAATTAATTAAATACAAATATATTAAATATATGTATAATATTACATTAAATATTAAATACATATATTCATTTATGATATTAGTAAAAATTCTCATTTTGACAATTAATTAATGTGATTTGAATTAATCAGTATTAAATACAAATACATAAAAATTTAAGGAAATGACTATCGGGTCCCATCACATGTATTTTGCGTTTAACCTTTAAACGACTTTATAAATAATCAATATTATTTATATAAGTTGCCCCAGTGCTCTACGAGTATTTTCATTAGTGAGACTCTCTAGATTCAGGCTATCCGTCACGAAATCCAATTTTGTGTCCATAATTTATCCACCCGTAAATTATGACGATCACGAATATTCTTGCTGAATCATACAGGTCGAGGTCATGGCAAATGTATAATTCCTCCGTCACAGTTATCCGGATAAATCCCAGAGATATAGATGTAAACGTCAAATCTCTATAATGATTATCCAGTCGACTATTCTATTAGCAATCCTAAAAGAATGTTTAGAACTTGCTTCTAAACTTTACCACGGGCCCATGGTTTTATCTGATTGCTAATCATGTGGACTACCTATGCTCTGGTACACAGAACTGATGGATCCTATCTTGATACACATAAGACACCCTGAGGATCTATCAACACCAATGAACAGGCGGAGGTCTGATCTAAATAGATCGGTGACGTGACTGCCATCTAAGTGTAGAAGATGTCTCATGTGCCCACAATGGCATCTCAAGTCTAAGAATCACAATGCTACTCAACCCGACAAGATTCTTATTGACGTTGGTGTACCATCCATTAAGAATCTTCGGTGAGTCATTCAGTGTTTATTCCGCTATAAACACCTACACGTCTATACTAGTCTCCAAGACTAATGGTTCATTGAGAACCATTGGAATCATATATTCCAATATACGACATGTACCGGTCTCACGGGTTTACTTTACTGACAAGTAGTGTAAACCTTGACCAGGAACTGTCTGAGAATGACAACGTCATGATACTTCTCAATGTCCGTTGCGACGCTTTTGCAACTGTATCATGACTAATCATTCTAGGGTCATTACGGTCTTTACCATATAGAAAGATAGATTATATTATAGAACTGCAAATATATTATTCATAATAATAATGTTTTACAGAAGTATTTAACAGAAATACACCGGGAATTGGCGCTCTGAGCACCAACCCCAACAAAATCTCCCACTCTTGCTCTAGTGCCAATATCGATTGTATCTAATACCCATCGACTCTACGTGTTTTTATCAAACAACTTCGGAGGTATGGGCCTTCGTCCAGCGTGTCTGCTACATTAATTTCCACTCGGTACCTTGCACCGAAATATCCCCTCGCGACGCGATCTCTCGAATAATGTGGTACTTGCGTTCCACATATTCGACTTCTGATGATGCGCCTCGGTTCCTTTGCTTGCGCAATGGCTCCAGTATTATCACAGTATAACGGAATCGCATTCTCGATACTTGGGACAACTCCCTTCCGTGATAAAGTTCTTTATCCACACAGCCTCTTTTGCAGCTTCAGAAGCTGCAATATATTCCGCCTCGCGGTGGAATCAGCTGTTGATCCCTGTTTGGGAACTCTTCCAACAAACTGCACCTCCGTTAAGGGTAAAGACAAATCCAGATGTAGACTTTCTATCATCGGGATCCGTTGGAAATCGGAGTCTGTATACCCATTAACTTGCAGTTCGTTTCCTCCATATATAATCAACTTATCTTAGTACCTTTAAGATACTTTAGGATATGTTTGATGGCCATCCAATGGTCATTTCCTGGATTGGACTGATATCGACTAGTAGTTACGCTAACAGCGAAACCTGATATCAGGCCTTGTACATAACATGGCATACATTATGCTACCCAAACACGAAGCAAGTTGGTTAGACATTCTAACCTTCTCATCTTCTGTTTGTGGACCATCTTCTAGAAAGATGAATCCCATGTCTGAACGGTATGTTTGTTGTCTTACAGTTACCAAACTATACCGTTCCAAGATCTTATCTACGTACGTTGATTGGGATAACCCATTCAGCCTCCTTTGTCTATCTCTATAGAGTTTTATCCCTAAACATAGGAAGCTTCTCACAGGTCCTTCATGGAGAAATTCTTACAGAGGTACGCTTTCACGCTTTGCAACATTCCTAAATCATTCCCAATGATTAGGATGTCATCAACATAGGACTAAAAATACGACCATGCTCCCACTGGCCTTCTGATACACACAGGATTCTTCTGAATTCTTGAGAAAACCAGACGATCTAATAATCTCATCGAATCGAAGATTCCAACTTCGTGAAGCTGTTTAAGTCCATATATGGACTTCTTAAGCTTACATACCATACCCGAGGTTTCGCTGGACGCGAAACCGTCCGCTGTTCCATATAGATTTCTTCATCAAGAAATCCATTTAGAAAAGCCGTTTTGACATCCATTTGCCAAATCTCGTAGTCATGATACGCAGCTATAGAACAAAAATCCGGATAGACTTAAGCATTGCTACCGCGAAAAAGTTTCATCGTAGTCGACGCCAGGTCGCGCTGCGTGTAACCTTTTGCTACCAGTCGGGCCTTGTAAGTTTCAACCTTACCGTCAGGCCCGCGCTTCTCTTGTAAACCCATTTACAACCGATAGGAACAATTCCTTCCGGGAAGCTGAATCAAGTCCCAAACTTGATTTTCATGCTTTGAGTCAATCTCGGATTTCATGGCACTTTGCCATTTCACAGAGTCGATGTCCAACATCGATTCTCTATAGGTGAAAGGATCTGTCTCTTCAACTAAGAGAACATCCGGAAATTGGCGCTTTGAGCACCACCCCAACAATCCAAAAACGCCACTTTGCATTCTTAAGCTAAAAATATACAGTTTAATATCAACATTAACCAATATAATCTTTTATTGTTCAATTAGTGTGACTAGAGATAAGTTTTCTCATAATCTACAATAGATTGCTGAGTAAAACATTTCTCACTGTCATACTGTAAAGGTCAAACCTTTATAAGCTCACACTGCTTTCGCTGCGCAACAATGCACATATCATGAACTAATTCATAATAAAAGCGTAATCAAGTTCAAAACTTGATCGTAGTAAGCTATGAACAATCTTAGATCTATGGTTCAATGTTGAACTTCCAGAATCGACATCAAATATCGCTTCCATTATAAATTATAGGATATTTTTCTTCAGTAAGAAAACAACAAAATCATTAAGTATCAAATACTCGTAAATGATTCTGATATCCTATTAAACTTATATAGAAGAAGTATAAGGGTTGTTTCATCTTATTAATTACTTAGTTCCATTTATAATTTATCATTCACATTTGATTTCAATAAGTCTAGTCTTTTCTACAATAATTAACATCTGATGTTACACGCCAAGTAATAAAACGATTTTATTACTTAGAATCGTAGGAAAGATATTATTAAATAGAAACAATATTCTATTAAACAAAATAAATGATAAACTTTTACTTATACCTCCGAGGTGTAAGTAATTTCCATTATATAACTATTATATAAAAGAAATATTCAAATCTTAAACTTTTCAAGATTCGAATTTTCTACCTATACATATCATATATGTAACTGTAGAAAATAATGGAACATTAATTAAATAGATGAATTAGTGTTACTAGAGTATAACCCCAAGAGTATTGAAACTAATTCGGTAACATTCAATATCAAACGAATCAAATCATATAAGATTCAATTGCTCCCACTACTTAATTCCATCAAGATGGAATCGTGGAAGAATAATATTGAATATGAATCATATTCATTGAATAACCTTAGAACTAATTGCTTTAAATTCATATGTTTGATCGTATCAAAAATCTTTGAACTATTCAAAGACATGTAATGAATTTTGAGGATCAAGTTTTCTAAAAGCTTTAGATTGAATATATTTGAACAAGTCAAAAATGTTCAATCAACGTTTCATCAGAACAGATTGAAAGTTCTTGATACTTTCAAGACTTTCAATATGTGTTCCTTCAGAAACACGTAACTAAGTTATGACAATTCATCAACTAAGTTACGAAATAAAGAAAACTACCTTAAGAAATGATTATTTATTAAACTACATACATCCAATGTATTAGTTAAATAAATCTGGTGGTCCAATGACAATCATTGGTTAAATGAAATCTTAATCACCTTCCCGAATACAATATTCATTAAATGGATAAGGATATGTGGTGTGATCTAGTATCAAACCATCCATTACCATACGGAATAAGCATCCAATGCTTAAGTGATTAAACTCATAAAGCACCGTTCTAAATTATTTACTTTACCGAATAATTTTTCTTAATGTTTATCTCTACGTCAATGACACTATTAGTTATTTTAAAATATGTAACAATTGTTTATAAATAACAAGTGACTATCCAATAGTAGCGAGTTCTGATATCAAATATCAAAACAATCGTTAACCAATATTTTAAATAACTAGACGGGAGATCTGATATCCAATACCTATAGTTGTAGTATTTGTGAAAATCAATATTTTCTATACACAACTATACACATCTCATTTCTTTAGCTTTACTATTTGCATTCAACTATTCACAACAAATGAAAATAACTAATTAGCAAATCATGTCAAACACATTGACTCTAAAGGTGATTAAAGCTAAGAAAAGTCATTACTAGATAAACAAATACCTAATGGGGCTTTCTTAATGCCAGTCAAGAATTTCGAGACATGAACTAATTCAAGTCAATTCTTACTATATAAGAAACTATTCTCTCTAAAGTATTATATCCTAAAGAGATATCTATCTAGATTATCTATCATGACTTAGAAACTAAGTCATTAACCATCTTGATTTTCAAGAAAATCAGAACAACAGTTCCCGATGGTTTAGACCAATCTAATAATATCCTAGTCTAGTAGTATCTAGAACCTATTCTAGAATAACTGCAACCAAGAGTCAAGTCAGTTAACATATCAAAATGTGTGCAGTGAATTAAAAGTTTAATTCTATCTAATATAGATTAAGGAAAACAAACAAGCGGCTATTTCCATAATAATACACACTGCCTAAGTTAAGGAATTTTTAAACTTAGCAGTGCCTCCCACTATTTTACGTAATACCGTAATCCCCAATGAAAAATGAGAATTCAATAAGTAAATCGAATTCCATAATGGGAAGTGGACCCCATGAATATATTTCGACTCACAGCAGAGGCACGGTCTCGCCTACGTATATTCACAGGTAGACAACTCATTGTCAATCACTCACAATGACTCCGAGGTTTCGGTCCTGGTCGTTTCTCGTTGTCGCTGCTAAGGCAAGCCCACAAGGAGACGTACCAAGGTTAAACTCATCAATGATAAACTCAAGTTACTTGCGTAACCCTGACAGCTAGGGCACGTTCAGGATTCCGCTTTCGCTTGAATTTATCTAGTATCTAATATACATCCGACATAAATAAATCTCTATCGGCTACACCTTTACAGAAGAGGCACGGTCTCGGATGTAGTCACGGAAAAATATTCATAAACCTTATTGACAAGACGGACCAAGAAACAAGTATTCCAAATACCAATTACTTTAAAACCTCATTAAGCGGGGATATTCCATAAAGTGTCATACACTTTAAATTTAATCAAATTAAATGGAAGCATGCATGTATCAAGCAAAGAAAAGAACAAACATTAGATTTAAAGGGCTAATCAAATCACGGGCATAGGATCAGACTCGCTCTGATACCATTTTGTTGGGGTATTAGGGGCAAAATCCGGTAACGGAGCGGAAGCGATGGAAAATCAAAATTTCTGATTTCAAAACTTTTTCTCGGATTAATAAAATAAACTTATTTATTTTATCATCCAATAATCAAATTATGAAATAGAATTCAAATAAATCATATTTAAGTGAATTTACCGAATTGCCCTTACACTTGGTATTTAGTCCATTTTAGTCCGAAATTGATCAAATCAACTTTGAATGATTCTAAATCATTTCTAATATGAACTTAGCATGTTTAAAACATTAAAACACCAAGACAACACAAATACCCAAAAATCCAACCCTTGGCCGAATGCACCATCAAGGTGCCTATTTGTGCACTTTGTCATTTCATGCCTCAAAACACATCAAAATGTAATCCAATCAACATGAAACTTTATATGCATCATATAAACATCCTTATACACAACATATATGAAAATCCCTAAATTTGGAAGAGGTCTTAAATCCTAATTTCTCAATTTCATCAAATTGGACAAATTAGACCAAATTAAACAAATCCAATGTTTCAATCAATTCTCTACCACACCAAACAAGTCTCACCACTTTGAAATAACTCTAGAAAAAGTCTAGGTCACCAAGGAGTGGCTCAACAACTCTAGAATGGCAACTTGATTTTCTAAAAATCAAAAGTAAAGCTTTGAAACAATTTCAAGCTTACTTACATGCATCACACTTTCATCAAAGTTCACAACCATATAAACACAAACTATAAGAGTAGAGATAACATCAAAGCATCAAAAAATGAAGCTAAGCATGTTAGAAAGATATTTCATGTTGAAGACATTAAAGAAAGACTTACAAAAACAAGCTTTTTCAAGCCTTTTCCCTTTAGCCTTCAAACTTTGCTCTCAACTCTCTTTTATGTTTATTTTGGTTTCAAATGAATTTCTTAAACCCTAAAATGAAATGAAACAATATATGTCTCCTCCAAAATAAGCCTTGGCCGAATTTGGTGGAAGAAATATCTAGATATTTAATTTTTGTTTCATTTAAATTACAACTTGTCAACTTGTTTCCTAAATCATTACACTTTAATGAATTATTCAACTAAGTCAGCAATTGCAACTTAAAAATATAACACTTATATTTATTTAAGGTCTTGGCCGAATTTAGCAAAAAAAAAAGGAAAAAATATTTTAATTTTAATAATTTAAAATAAATATCCAAGGAAGTCAAATCCAATTTGACTACCATTTCCTTTACTTTAAAGTCAATAATAACACTTATAATCATTTCCTAACTTTATCATTTGGTGAGATATTTATATTTTAATTATATTAATAATTTAACAATTAAATAAATAATTAATTAATTAAATACAAATATCTCAAATATATGTATTATATTTACTTTAAATATCTCAAATACATATATTAGTGATATATGTCAAATACCTTTATTTGACTATTTATTAATGTGTATTTAATAATATAATACTAAATACAAATACACATTAATTAGGAAATGACGGTTCGGCCCGTTCGCATGTATTTTTCGTTTAACGTTTAAACGCTTTGTAAATAATCATCATTATTCACAAAAGTTGCCCTAGTGCTCTACGAGTATATTTCATTAGTGAGACTCTCTAGATTCAGGTATATCCGTCACAAAATCCAATTTCTGTCCATAATTTACCCACCCGTAAATTATTACGACCACGGATAAACTCGCTGAATCATACAGGTCGAGGTCATTGCATACTTATAATCCCTCCGTCACAGGTATCCGAATAATCCCAGAGATATAGATATAAACGTCAAATCTCTATAGGTATTATCCCGTCGACGTATCTATTAGCAATCTCTAAATAACATTCAGAACTTACTTCCGAAGTATATTGTGGCCACAGATTTAACAGACTGCTAATTATATATGGACTACCTATGCTCTGTACACAGAACTGACGGATCCTATCTTGACACACACAGGATATCCTGGGGATCGGTCCACACCCAACGAACAGGCGGAGGTCTGATCTAAATAGATCGGTGACGTGACTGTCATCTAAGTGTGGAGGATGGCTCATACATCCACAGTGGTATCTCAAGTCGAATGACCACTATGCTACTCAACCTGAGAAGATTCTTATTGACGTTGGTGTGTACCATCCGTTAAGAATCTTCGGTGAGTCGTTCAGTGTTTATCCACTATAAACACCTACACGTCTATACGAGTCTCCCCAGACTCATGGTTCATTGGGACAAACCATCGGACCAAGTCTCGATATACGACATGTACTGGTCTCAACGGATTTGACTAACCGACTCGTGTTAGTAAATCTTGACCAGGAACTATGTTTGATAATATACATTTAGCAGTGACACCTCCCAATGTCAATTGCAAACTAACTTTGTAACTGTGTACTGCATTATATATTATCGGGCCTTTGTCTAATATATACATATCACTAAACCACATTTAGTTTCAATCTAATAGTAATTAGATCGAATACGTATATAAAAACAAGAGGTGCAACCATAAATAAGTAATATTATGGAAAAAATGGATGTTCGTATTCATGAATCTGACATAAATACGGTGCGGATTGGCGCTGTGAGCACCAACCCCAACAATTCGGTGAAACTTCTACTCTAAGTTAGTAGTTGTTTTCTTTCTTTTTAAACTACCGAATAAGTAAATTCTCCGATTATATTTATCATTCTCCATATACACAGCCAAAAAAATATTAATCAACTCATTTTTACCCACAACAGTCACAAGCGCAGTTGATAAGAGAGTAATATTTTTGTCCTAAAGTTCTATTAGATTTCACACCTTTTTGTAGCAATAGAATAATTTTTCTGATTTTTCTGATTTTTTTCTTTCTTTTTCTGATTTTATTTTTTATTTATATACAATATCTTCTGTCTATGTATCGAGTGTTGGGTCGGTGGCTCCCAAACCAGTTTGCTTTAGGGCACCAGGTGTTAAGACACCCCTACAGACTTAATTACTTAGACTTCCGATATATATATTTTTGATGCATCCTTGATCCATGTAGCGAGCTTTGGGCCAGTGGCTCCCAAACCAGTTGGTTTTAGGGCACTAGGTGTTAAAACACCCTTACAGACTTAATAACCCGGATCTTAGATGCTTATTTTGAACAACATAATTTTTTTTTTACTCTATTGCCATTTAGAGATGCTTCCTCCAATTAAACTAGAGCACGGAATATTACAAACTTTTCAAATACGTCTCATGTCCGTATGTTTCTATGCATATTGATAATACTTGCCAACTAAGCATATGAAGATCCATTTTAGTCCGTTTTATGGAGAATCTACAAATTAAATAATTTAAAAGGAAATAAACAAAAATTAACTTATTTCAAAAATGGGTTGAAATACGTTTCTCACCAATTTCACCAGACAAATCAAATTAAAAACATAAAAACGTAAAATATTTTTTTGATTTTTTAAAATTTTTCAATTTTTTTTGTATTTTTCGAAAAATTTTGGACTAAAAATAAAAACAACACACAAACTAAAAACAAGGTACTGATCAACTAATTCCCTCCCCCAAACCTAAATGAGACATTGTCCCCAATGTCTTAAAAAGTAGAAAAAGAGTTTAGGAAATCGCACCTGGTTAGCTGAAACACAGAAAATCTACCGATTAAGATCTATGTCCAATTTACGCTTCTTACCATGATCGTTGTCTGACCAGTCCAACTTGGAAAGAATGGGGTCGATTTTTGGTTCAAAGGCAAGGATTTGGTCAATCAATTCTTCGGCCTTTGTCCCAGTCAGGAAGATATCTTGTACGGATTTGGTGACGAATTCCTGTCTTTTGGCTTCCGCAAGAAATACAAATAAAAAATCGAAGAAATGCTCAATGTTAAGTAACCCAATGGGCTTCTGATGAATATTTAAGTGCACCCATGATGCTACAGTTAACATTTCCTCAAACGTCCCAAGCCCTCCTGGTAACGCAATAAACGCATCTGCAGTATTGATCATTTCATGAATTTGTTCGGGCATTCCAGATACGATGCATTCATCTCCATTTGTTTGTCCGATTAAGTGTTCGTCCGCCAAAGTTTTTGGAATGATCCCCAAAACATGTATGCCACCATCCTGAACGGCTTTTGAAATGCTTCCCATCAATCCGAGATTGCCACCGCCGCCATATACCAGGTGCATATTTCGCTCAGCTATGACTCGCCCCAATTCTTTCGCAGCCTCAATGAATTCTGGTTTGTTACCTGAATTGGATCCACAGAAAACACAAATACGTTTGATTCGCTGCTGTGAAGTTGCTTCCATTTTCTCTCTCTTTATTTAGATGTATATTTGGATGTGTCGAAGAGAGAAATGTAGAGCTGAATTTATAGAACATGAAATGGGTGAGTAATAATTGCACTAGTATATTCCAAATGACTATTATTAGATGAACATTAAAATGAATCGTGAAAAGTCAAAAAGTATAAATCTTGTCGGCGAAAATAAAGATAAAAACAAAAGTAAGCAAATCAAAGCAATAATTAAGGCAACAGAATTGTGTACTCAATACGCCACTCGCTTATAAATTCATGAGGATGCGTCTCAAGAATTCATTCATTACTCAGCCATCACTCATGATTTATCTTTTATCTTTGCGATCTCCAAACACCATTCCTTCTGTCTTAAATATGCTCCTTTTGTGCTTTTACCTGAAAAACTACCACACAAAATTAAAAACTCCTACAACATGTATACACAAAATATGAAAATAAAAATTACAACAAATTGCATGGGTTGCCTCCCTGCTAGCGCTAAATTTTTCGTCTTCAGCCAGACGTGACTGAAATCCATTTGTCAAGGAGGTTTCAACGTTGTTTTGGATGTCCGATTAAAGACAATCCCATGAGCGTTGCTTTTGAAGGGTCTCTTCTAACGGTAAAGTAGCAAAAAGAGTTTTGTATCATTCAGTGCTAGTGCCACCTTTTTAAACTTTGTCGCTCCAGTGGTTCCTACAAAGAAAGAAAGAAAATCAAGAGTCTCGTATGGTGCTTGACTTGGAATGCGATTTCCGTTCTGTCAAGCTTCTGGGTGATGTCTTTGATCTGTACTCCCCAAAACAGTGATGTTTCTCCTGAATTCACTGGATCTTCGATAAGGTCAGACATTTGCTCTGTTTCTTGCTCAACTTCTTGTTCCACATTTTCTTCACAGATGAATTTAAAAATTTCTGCATTCAACTCTTCAGCTGTCATCTGTGAAATGCATGCTCCATAATTGTCAACCTGAGGATGTAAAAATATGTCTGACATTAGGTCTTCATCCTCTGGTTTGGCTGGAATGGATGGTTCAGGTAGATCTTCATCAAACATGTGTGCAATGCAATCTCCAAGATCTTCAACGGAGGATGTAAAGTTGTGTCTATCTGTAAGCTTTTATCCTCTGTGGTTGGTAATTCTTCTTCAAACATCATTGCAATGCATGCTCCAAGATCTTCATTTTGAGGACACAGAATTCCATCCTCAATTTTCGTTGGTACGAACAGCTCAACTTCGTCGTCAGAGTCAGAATCTGAATAATAGAAATCAAATAGAGACTTTGCTGGTCTGAGCTCCTGAACAGATACATCTGGTTGTTGATACTGCTCAGCCTCCTATTCTTCTAATGTGTCATCGTGATCTGATTGGTACTCGAAGGCTTCATCAGTGTCATCTGAAAATGGTTCTTGAGGTATGTAGCTCTGGTTTTCTATTAATTGTCTTATTTGATCTGTCATCCTCTGTATGGATTCTGTGTTACTCTGAATTTGTGCATCAAATTGATCTGCCCGTTCCTTGAACATGTGAATCAATTGATCTTCCTCTGATGATTTTGGTTGTTGATGAAAATCGTATGTGGATGGTGGATAAGATGGAAAATGTGGTTCTGTGAAATGCGATGGTTCTTCATACCATGAATGATTTTGATAGCTCTGCCACCCTGGATTGTAATTGTACTCGCAATGATTACTTGGGTGGTTATCGTCACATATCTCACATCTCCATGTTGCGTTTTGATGAGCAAATGTAGTATTGCTTGGCTCTGGTATCCAGTGATAATTATTGGGCTGTACAACAGGCCTCAGAAAACTATTGTTGCTCCCAGATGTGGGGTGTATCTTCGTATAAGGCTCGTAATCTCTCCATCTCCCAGTAGTGTTCCATTGTTCAACCACCTGAAAACAAAAGAAAGAAATAAAAATTACAAATAAAAATAAAGAAAATTAGATACAAGTAAATTAGATAGTTTCAAAATTAATAACTCAAGAAATATAAGTCCCCGGCAACGGCGCCAAAAACTTGACCGGCATAATCACACGCGTATAACGCAAGCGCACGTATCGTTCAAGTAATATAAAAATATCGATCCCACGAGGACTTAATTCCTACTGTTGTTATTAATTATTGAATCTATTTATTTACAGGTATCTAATTATAGGGAGAATGGAATTGATTGCTTTGGTTGGTTGAATGTGGAATTGCTTAATTAAAATAAAAATAAAATAAAATAAAAAAGAAAATACTAAGGAAAATTACAAAAGACTCAAAAGATCTAGGGTTGTGACTCCACACAATACTGTTAAAAAATGAATTGATTCTCTTATTTATGTGTACTAATTCAGTTTGCTAACCTGGAACTCGAAAATATGCAAAAGCCCCTTCCGATGGTCAGACGCAAATACCCAGTATAACCCAATTGAACCATATTCCTATGTCAACCATATTACCCTGGATTCATTAAGTTTAAGTTCCAATTATGGCTACCCACACCCGACAGGTATATTCCTATCCTGTAAGGAAATCTATTAAAGGGTTATCTAACCTCAAGGAAGATCGTGAGCTATTAAGTCTAAGGCTGAAACCTAAAATCCCTATGTCTAGATCATTTTAGATTTACCACATCAATCCTATTGGTGATCAGGCAACAGGAAGCACTAAGACTAAGACTTAATAAACAACCTAAAGAATTACCCATAAAAAGAAAAATCAATTATTAAGTGTGGATATTGTGTTTTATCAATTCCCTAGAATAAAAATAAAATGCTGGGGTTAGGGGATCCACTTTTACTATTTATAATTTAGAAATCTCCCTTACTATAATATAGAATTTAACGGTGATAACCAACCAGCCATGTAGGCGGTATTCCTTATTAAGTCATATTTAAATGAAGTCTAACCAGCCATAAAGGCGGTATTATTATTTGTTCATAAACTAGTCATGTAGGCGGTAATTATCTGTCACTTAAAGACCAGCCATATAGGCGGTGCCACATTATGCCAAATAAATAAAACCAGACATTAAGGCGGTAATTCCTTTTAGTGAATAATAAATTTTATATTATAATTAAGTGAGATTAATCTAAATTAAAATATTAAAAGCTTCACCCTTCCCCCAACGGAAATTTAACTACTAAACATAAAAAGAAAGGAGAAGAAGAAGAGAACTACTGCCATTACTGAAAATAAAAATGCATAAATTAAATACTTAAAATAAATACAAACAAGATGCAATCCTTAAATTCCTTACAAAAACCTAAGGAAATCATGAGAATTACAAATGAAATGGCTTGGTATTTATAGAAAAACCTAAAGGCTTCCACCAATTTCTCCACCGATTGCTCCACGAATTGCTCCACCAAACACTCCACCAAACATGCCACAAGACATGGCATCAAACATGGCACCAAACATGGCATCATGTTTGGTGGAAGTTTGACATTTTTTATTTTTTTATTTTATTAATTTTATTTTATATTTTGTAAATGGCTATAGTAGTTACACAAAATATACTGTATTGTTTATCCATTTCGGCCTTCCAAACTTCCGAATTCGAAAATATTTAAATCTTAAAAGTTGTAGATCTTCGAGTTTTCTTTAATCTGCAACTTGAATTAGCTCAATCGAACATCGGATGAAAAAGTTATGGCCAAAATACGAAACTTGCGCAAAATTGGAATTTTGGACTCCACTTCGTAACACGAATAATAAATTTTCATTTTTGACGTTTTTCTCCGGATTTCATCATTTTATCCCCGAGTTGATTCCATTAAGCCTCAATATTATTTTTATCTGTAAAATAAATAAAAACACATCAAAATGTTCATAAACTCGAGAAACTATACAAAATATTATGTTAAATGAGTGAGAAATGATGACATAAATACCACTCATCAGCTAAGGGATTTGATTAGGTCAAGAAAGATAATAAATTGAGGATTTTAGGAGATTAGAGATTTGGCTTTGCTGTTATGTTGGAATTTAATGCATGTGTTGGGATTTGGAAATTTGGGGGGTAATAAAGAGTGAATATTTGAATTTAAGTTGGGATTGACGCTTTAATATTTTGAATTAGAAGGAAAATTATAGGGATGGAAGGATGTCTTGATTTAGCTGAATGTTGCTAAGCCCACTGTCAAACTCTGTAAAAGCAACCATTTTGGTTTTCCTAGGATTTACCATTATATAGTTCAAAGAAAGAAAACTACTACTCCCATCCCCCATATGAGTCAAAAATTTCCTTCCCCTTGACACACACACACACACACACAACACACCACACACACACACACACACACACACACACACACACACACACACACACACACATATATATATATGCGCCCTAGCATAATTTCAAAGTAAAAAAATTTGCTCGGTCTAATCCGAAAATTATTTAAAAAAAAAAAAATTGAATTTATGACAATTTTTAACCTGCATCATGTTAGAAATTTAGGTAAAAGTATTTCAAAATTGGTCAGTTTTGTATTTTTTTCTATTTTTGTGCAAGTTTTCTTACACCCTCATTATCATGTACCACCCATCCCAATATGGTGGTGGGAACATTTATCATACGAAGCTAAAGAATGGGCAACTCGTTATAGGATTCGTAATCAATTATGGTACGAAGTATTGTGTATCTCACCAAATGCGCTAGGAGGAGACTTTGGTGGCAACATAGATTAGAATTTGTGTTTTTATATTTTAAGTGTAATTTTTTATGTTATTATTTGTACTCTTTTTTAAATATATATTTCTCTAATCTACATGAGAATATTTTTATAATACATAAGTAGTGTTGAATAAATTTAAAAAGAATAACAAAAATTAAATGAATAAATGAACACAAAATAATTAATAATAAATATGAAATTTGTAATATTTATTAAACAAATAAAAAAGATTAGATATATAAAGAACAAAAAATATAAATTTTAAAAATTAAACAATATTAAAAAAATTAAAAAAAAAATTAATTAATAAAAAAATGTAAGTTGCGTTAAATTAATATATTATATATAATATATATATATATATTGGAGGAGTGAATTTTTATAAAAGAAAAGCAATTTCGATATTTTAAGTAGGAGAAAGAAAGTGGGAGTTTTGAGAGGGGGGGGGGGTGGACGGAGTAGTAGCACTCTTCAAAGAAAACAAGATGAAAGAAAGTGAAGCGTCATGGGAGATTTGGACCCTAAAAACATGTCAATTGGCCAATGGGCCAAAAAGCATGCAGATGACATAGTTTACACCCAAAATACTCAAGTCCAGCCCATTGCAAAGCCTAGTCCAATTAATAGTACCACATCATCATTGTCGTCGTCATCATTCTCATCATCATCATCATTACTATTATCCAAGGAGAATGTTTTTTTATGTCATTAATATTTTTCATATTACTTATTAAGTCCTTAATTTTTCTACAATTATTTATTAGTTTCATGCTATTCATGGTTAGTAAAAAATCTTAAATCACGATCGATATTTGTGATCAAGTATAGAATTGAGGACGAAAACTCATCTCGAATAAAAATTTCGGTTATGATTCGAAATAATTTATCATTTTGATTCAAAAACGGTTGGTATTCGAGATACAATCATATAATACTTGATATGGCACTGCATGGTAAATGTGCTACAAAAATCTAATTATGTGACTTCAAATCTCTAAAGATTTCCAATTGAGTCTTATATATATGAAAACTAGTTTTTGCCCGTGCATACGGCACAGTGTTACAGTATTTGGCTCGTGCCTACGGCACGGTGTTACAGAATTAAATGATATTATTTTTTAATTAAATGATGCCCGTACCTACGGCACGGTGTTACAGTATTTGGCCCGTGCCTACGGCACGGTGTTACAGTATTTACTTGTGCCTACGGCACGGTGTTACAGAATTAAATGATTTTATGATGCACGTGCCTACGGCACAGTGTTACAGTATTTGGCACATGCCTACGGCACGGTGGTAACAGAATTAAATGATTTTATTTTTTAATTAAATGATTTTATTTTAACTTTCTATTTTTAATTTAAAAATTTGAAAATTTTGACCATTTCCATCAATCAATTCACTCTCTTTCCTCCAATTACTAATGAAACGATCTGGACCGTCAATTAAGCCACATAAAGAGAGCCGTTGGATGCACTCTCTTTCCTCCAACATCATTCTCCTTTATTATATAGATTTTCAATTTTTAAAGAATCAACAAAAAAAATTTCTGAGCGTCTCTAAATGTATAGTTGTAGCTTTTAGTGATAAATGAATAAAAAAATGTTTTTTTTTCCAAATTTTATACAATTAATATAACTGTGAAATTCTTTTTTTTCTAAAATAAAAATAATCATAATAGCAAGAAGAGAAAAAAAAATTATATTATGTAATAGTAGAACCACACTAATATAAAAACATGATATATAACTTATCTACCGCGTTAAAACAAAAACAAAAACAAAAAAAAAAAAATTATTCTTCTATTTAATATAATTTCCATATATATATTACTCATATGATACCAAGAATCACTCGTGAGATTAGGGGAAACAAGAAAGACTTGGGTATTGACTGTGGAGTCCAAGTCTACGTTAGTGTCGGGGCCACCCAACATTGAAAGAAGAATTAATTTCCCCAATAATTGATGCCTGTGTTGGTTTCTCTTGTTAATAAATTATATCCTCATTCTAAAAGGAGAAAGGCTAAAAAAAAACTCAATAACAAACATTTCCTTTATTCAAGTCAAGAATCTGCAATCAATCAGGTTTTCAGTTGATCTTGCTCTCTAAGCTTTTCAGAATTACTTTAATTTTTTTCTTTGGTTTCTCACATTTTCTTGTTTCTTATATTTACTTTTAGTTGTGATCTGCTACTGATCAAACGTTTTATTCACATCTAGAGACAAGTCAAAAATATAAGAAAAATCTTGAAAACTTAATGCTACAAGATCTGCCAAAAATTGGTTTTAGTTTTGGTTTTGGTTTTGGTTTCTCTTGTTATGAGGTAGATACTCAATCTAGAAGACAGCTACAAGAAACAGAAGGGGAAAAAAATACTCAACAGATATCAATCTGTTTTCTTGATTCTGTTTCTGATATTTTCTTGTAGTTATGATCTGCTTTATATTAATTTTATAGTTTAATTTTCCTTCATTCTGTTTCTGTTGTTGGCCGTTGATTGGCTTTACATTGTTAATTTTTCATGAAAATTCAGAAGAAACAGGGCAATGGCAGCAGAAGTGGCTCTTGCTGGTTTTTCCAGTATTGTAGGAGCTGCAAAGTATTTGGTCAAGAAGATTCAACAGGAGACATCTTATATGTTCAAGTACCAGAGCTACATAGATGGCTTAGCGAATCAAGTGAAGGAGTTGGGATATAAAAGAGAAATGGTGGAGCAACCAGTTAACCACGCTAAACAACAAGGCGATGAGATTTATAAGGGTGTTGAAGATTGGCTGAAGAGTGTCGATGACTTTACTGAAAAAGTTGTAAAACCCGTCAATGGCTATGAAGATGAAGCCAAGAAGCGTTGCTTCAAAGCGTTACAGTCTCAGCAAGAAAGCGGAGAAGGCAGCAAAAGAAGGTGCCGATCTCTTGGCCAGTGGCAACTTCCCTAAAGTTTCCCACCGTAACGAAGCTCGAGACCTGGAGAGGAAAGTGGAGCAGCTTGAACTTTTAAGAGAAAGGGTGGAAATAAACGTTGGGCGTGCTGAAAGACAAGGGGAACTGATATTTAAAGATGTTAAGGATTGGTTGATTCGCGTGAAAGACTTCAGTGACAAAGCAGTCAACGCAACAGAAGAAGTCGACAATCTCTTGGCCAGAGGCAACTTCCCTATTGTTTCCTACCGTAACGAATCTCGAGACCTGGAGAGGAAAGTGAAGGAGCTTGAATTTTCAAGACAAAGGGTGGAAAAAGACGTTGAGCATGCTGAAAGACAAGGGGAACAGATATTTGAAGCTGTTAAGGATTGGTTGATTCGAGTGAAAGACTTCAGTGACAAAGCAGTCAACGCATCAGAAGAAGTCGACCGTCTCTTGAGAGAAGGCAACTTCCCTAAAGTTTCCTACCTTCCTGCTCCAGTCAGGACAAAACTCAAGAATGTCAAAGATTATGAGCAATTTGATTCAAGAATGAAAGTTTTTCAGCAAGTTATGGAGGCATTGAAGGATAACAAGTTCAACATAATTGGGGTCTACGGAATGGGTGGCGTTGGTAAAACCACGCTAGTCAAACAAGTGGCCAATCAAGTGGTGGAAGATAAGTTGTTTGATGAGGTAGTTATGGCTGAGCTAACACAGACCTCAGATCATATGACAATTCAAAAGGAAATTGCTCGTCGTTTAGGCATGCAATTTGATGAGGTAGTTATGGCTGAACGTCTCCGTGTAAGATTGAAAGGAAAGAGGGTTCTCATAGTATTAGACAATATTTGGAAAAAATTTGAGCTTGAGGATGTTGGAATTCCTTCTGAGAATGATGAGAAAGACGGACGGTGCACAATAATACTGACGTCTAGAAGACAAGATTTATTGAGCAATCAAATGAATTCTCGGAAGAATTTCTCGATTGAAACTTTATCTAACAATGAAGCATGGCAGTTGTTTGAGAAGATAGTAGGTGATTCAGCTAAAAAATCTGATTTTCAACCTACAGCAGTTGGGATTGTTGAAAGATGCGGAGGTTTGCCTGTTGCGCTGAGTACAGTTGCAAACGCACTTAAAAATAAGAGGCTTCCAATTTGGAAGGATGCGTTGACACAGTTAAGAAGTTCCAATCGAAGAGAAATTCCTGAAATGGATGCTAATGTGTACTCTTCCATAGAGTTGAGTTACGACTTTCTGGAAAGTATTGAAGCAAAATCTCTGTTCCTTCTTTGTGGTCAATTTAGTGAAGGTCATCCTATAAAAGTTCGTTGCTTAATAAGACATGGTATGGGTTTGGGTTTGTTTAAAAATATTTACTCATTGGAAGAAGGAAGGAATAGAGTGCATACATTGATCGATACTCTCAAAACCTCATGCTTATTGTTGGATGGTGAAGATGAAGATAAAGTTAAAATGCATGACATCATTCATGTTGTTTGATGAAACAGTTGGAATGTCCCCAACTCAAGTTATTGTTATTTACAAAGGGTGATAGGTCAATCATTCCAGCAACCTTGAGTTCTTTTTTGAAGGGATGAAAGAACTCAAGGTTTTACACATACGTTGTGTCCCTTCATTACCTTCATCACTTGGTTGCCTCATTAACCTTAAAACATTGTGTTTAGAGAGTTGCGAGCTAGAAGATATAGCAATAGTTGGTCAGCTAAGGAATTTAGAGATTCTCAGCTTTCGAGATTCCAATATTCAGCAGTTGCCACTTGAAATTGGACAATTGACAAGCTTACAGTTGCTAGATTTGAGCAATTGTTGGTGGCTTGAGGTGATAGCATCGAATGTCATATCAAGATTATCTCGATTAGAAGAGCTATATATGGATAGATTTACTGATTGGGAGATGGTTGAAGGAGGCGAAAATGCTAGCCTTGCTGAGTTGAAGGGATTGTCTAAGCTAACTACTTTGGAGATATGTATTCTGGATGCTGAAATTATACCGCAGGATTTGGTGTCTGTAGAGTTGGAAAGATATAAGATATTTATAGGAGATATGCCTCATTGGTCTGATAAATGTAAATCATCAAGATTGATGCTATTGCGAGGGCCAGAAGAAAGCAATCTTTTATGGATTCACAAGATGAAAATACAGTTAAAGAGAACTGAACATGGGCCAGAAGAAAGCAATCTTTGATGGATTCACAAGATGAAAATACAGTTAAAGAGAACTGAACATCTCTTTTTAAGGGAGTTGAAGGGCTTACATAACGTCGTTCACGAATTAGATGACAAGGAAGGATTTCCATTATTGAAGCATCTTCATATAGAAAATTGTTCTGAAATTTTACACATTGTCAGTTCAGTAGAACTCCTTCATTGCCAATTTTTTCCCATGCTAGAGTCACTATATCTTTATAAATTGATCAACCTGGAGCAAGTGTGTCAGAGGCAACTCATAGACAATCAATCTTTCAGCAATTTAAGGGTTATAAAAGTTATGGAATGCGTCAGATTGAAGCAGCTCTTCTCATTCTCCATGACCAAAAACCTTTTGCATCTTCAAAAGGTAGAAGTGGACTATTGCGATAACTTGGAAACGATTTTTGGTAAGTGTTGAAAGTAATTGTGCGATTATTGATTATAGCTAATTATTTTGAAAAAACAACAACTACCTATTGACAGAGGTTAAAATATTATTTTGGTTTATAGGACCCAATATGGAAAAACCAAAAACAACATTGGGAATCAAAGAAATCATTACAGAGGATGATCTTCATGAGAAGGTATTGAAATTTACACATATTGATAATTTTATTTTAAGTATTATTATTGCTTATTCTTAAATCATCAAAAGAATATTAGACACCAAAAATAATTTTGTCTTGCAGGTTATTTTTCCAAATTTGAAGAAATTGAAACTCGAATCTCTTCCAAAATTAACAAGTTTTGTGGTGAGAGTTAAATCAAGTGAATTCTCCATGAACATATCGGAAGAGAACATCCATCATCTGTTTCATGAAAAGGTTTTATTTTTATTTTTTTATAAATTATTTTATTCAGATTCATTCTCATTATTTTCCTTCTCTTTCTTATCTTCTAATTTAATTAATGTTTTTAATGTGAATTTTGTAAGGGGCGAAGTTGTTTATATTCTAAAATTTAGACATATTTTAATAAACAAAGTTTATTCCCAACAAAATCTTGAGACACGTGAAAGGATTAATAGTCCTTTTCAAAACAGAACAACCAGTTTCCAATTAACCACATTCAAGCCAAATCTTATTCCACATTCAAGCCAAATCTTATTCCACACTTGATGGCAGCCATGAGCTCAGCCAAAAAAAAAAATGGTATTCGAACTCAAAGCAAAACCTTGCCACTTTGATTTCAATGAGAATCAATCAAGATTCTATTTGATTAGGCAATAAAGAACAACGAGTGTACAGAATAATAGAATATGCAAATTGTTGTCAATTTAGTGTCATCAAACAGTAATATAACTTGCAAACAAACAGATCAAACATCAAAAGTAGGAATATCCTCCAGGAAGTTTCTAAGCCATTCTGCTTCTTCCGCTGTTTTGTCTAACGCTATGAATTCTGATTCCATAGTAGACCGGGCAATACACGTTTGCCTCGAGGATTTCCATGACACGACTGCATTACCAAGTGTGAAAACAAATCCACTCGTGGATTTGGAATCCACCGTATCAGATATCCAATTAGCATCGCTGTAACCCTCTAATACAGCAGGATATCTCTCGTAATGCAGCCCATATTTTGAAGTTTCTCTCAGATACCTCAAAACTCTTACTATGGCTTTCCAGTGGTTGTGTCCTGGATTGCTCGTATATCTGCTAAGCCGATTCACAACTTGAGCGATATCAGGTCGTGTGCAATTCGTGAGATACATCAGACTTCCGATGATTCTCGAATACTCTAGTTGCGATATGCTTGAACCAGTATTCTTTGATAAATGAAGAGTTAGGTCTACAGGGGTTCTAGCCATATTTAGATCCCCTTTGATATATTTATCGAGTATCTTCTCAATATAATGAGTCTGTGATAATATATATCCGTCTGATGTCATAGAAATCTTTATTCCTAGGATCACATCAGCTATCCCCATATCTTTCATATCAAATCTGCTGGATAACACGTTTTTGGTAGACTGAATCTTTTCATGATTACTACCAATTATCAGCATATCATCTACATAGAGACACACAATGACATATCCTTTCTGAGTTGATTTGGTGTACACACACTTATCACACTCATTGGTTTTGAACCCATTTGACAACATTTCTTTGTCAAATTTCTCATGCCATTGTTTCGGTGCTTGTTTTAATCCGTACAAGGATTTTACAAGTTTGCACACCTTCTGTTCTTGTCCAGGAACACTAAACCCTTCTAGTTGTTCCATGTAAATCTCTTCATCCAATTCACCATTCAAGAATGTCGTCTTTACATCCATTTGATGTATTTCAAGACCAAATATAGCTGCTATGGCTATGAGCATTCTTATCGATGTGATGCGAGTCACTGGTGAATAGGTGTCAAAGTAATCAAGGCCTTCCTTTTGTCTATAATCTTTTATGACAAGTCTTGCCTTATACTTATCTATTGATCCATCCGTTTTCATCTTCCTTTTGAATATCCATTTGTAGCCCAACGGCTTAAAACCTGACGGAAGATCAACCAACTCCCAAGTATGGTTCTGTAGGATCGAATCAATCTCACTGTTAATAGCCTCTTTCCAAAGAGGTGCCTCCGGAGAAGCCATAGCTTCTTTATAGCTTTGAGGCTCATTTTCTAACAAGTATGTCAGAAAATCGGGACCAAATGACTTAGACGTTCTAGCTTTTTTGCTACGTCTAGGCTCGATTGTCTCAGCATTTACACGTTGATCTGATTCCAAGTCAACCTGATCACTATCATTGACAGTGTCAGATGTCCTTTTGAGAGACCCAGTTATTAGTCTTTCCTTACAAGAAAACGTCTCTTCAAAAAATATCGCATTCCTTGACTCAATTATCATATTTGGATTGATGTCAGGAATCTCCGACTTGTGTACCAAGAATCGATACGCACTACTGTTATGAGCATATCCAATGAATATACAGTCAACAGTTTTGGGTCCTATTATAACCTTCTTAGGTTTAGGAACCATTACTTTGGCAAGACACCCCTACACTTTGAGGTATTTGTAGGAAGGTACGAAACCTTTCCACAATTCATATGGTGTCTTGTCTAGTCTTCTGTGAGGAAGCTTGTTCAGAACGTAGTTCGCGGAAAGCAAGGCTTCCCCCCACAAGTTCTGGGGTAGACCCGAACTTGTCAACATGGCATTCATCATTTCTTTCAACGTTCGGTTTTTGCGCTCTGCAATTCCGTTCTGTTGAGAAGAATAAGGAGCAGTGGTTTCGTGAATAATTCCATGCACAGAACAATATTCACCGAATGGTGAAACGTATTCACCGCCTCTATCACTCCTGATTCTTTTGATTTTCTTGCCAAGTTGGTTTTCAACTTCGTTCTTATAGTGTACGAAGCTCTCAATTGCTTCAGCTTTGCTTCTCAGCAAGTACACATAACAGAATCTTGTGCTGTCATCGATAAAAGTGACAAAGTACTTTTTACCGCCTCTTTTTTTGGAAAATGTTACAAGTATATTCCAAAAGATGTGTTATGTACAAAGTACAAGGGGCATCCCCCAGGTAGGTGCCAACGGCACAAGAACAAGCTTGAAAGCAAACACGACCAAATACATGGCAAAAGAAGAAAATGCGAAAATAAGCAACAAATTGTAAATTTCCCAAAAGTCCGCCCAAAGTTAAACCCCTCGGCACAAGCAAAAATTGCTCCAAAATTCCAGTAAACCGGAAAACCAAATACGTTCTTTGAGCTACAATGCCGATCATCAAAGCCCAAATCAGTCAACGGCCCAATGTAGAGATAGTCAGATATTCACCAGTTCACAAACATGAAACTGGCTGAATCAAAACCCCTGCCCATCTCGAAGACATCCAACCGATCCAGACGTAAGTACACGATAGCAACTCACCAATCACAGCCCACTCAATCAGCCCAAACGGACATTTGCACCCTAAGGAGCGCTAAGCCCACGCAGCCCGTGACGCCTAAACCAATTATAGCCACGCGCACAGCCTTTTCCACGCGAAAATCAGGTACAGGCCAATGCAACCCAATTAACCAGACTTTGCACATTGAGATAATAAACAAAATATAGCCCAAACATAGGACTATGCTATCATGTAAACAAAAGTCATGCATATGCTCAGGCCTACACGCTCATGATCAAAACCATGTGTGCAAGCCCAGCCCACGAAAATGCACACTTCATAAAATCCAAAGAACATGCATAACAACATGCCACCAAAATCTGCTTTGCCTTCATCAAAAAAAGACAAGCCCACCGACCCCAAAATAGGGCCCATCATAAAGAAATTAAAAGTCGGTCCAATCTAGATCCCATGAAACAGATCTTGCTTATACGCAACCTAGCCCATACATGTGATGTAGCCGAATCTCAGCTCAATCATCACCCAAACCAAAGCAAGCTCAAAAAAACCCAAAGCCCAAATGTTGAGAAGACAAACTGACCAGCTCATCCTTACCATCAAATCAGAATTTAAGAAAAGTTATCCAGGGGAACCAAATAATCCTTTAAATCCAGCCTCATACGTCAACCAAACACATATGGTCGAGATTTTTCCCTTATCATAGTCATGTCATGTTTCTTCATATCTCATGGTTGCCCAATCCATTAGATTATGCTACTGTTCACGGCCATGGACTAACGAAAGGATACTACTTCGTCAATGCGAAGCTTGACGATGAAGGGTGGCATTAGACAATGCCTAAAAATCTAGTCAAGCTTTACAGATGGCGCGATCGACCTCCATATGAAGACTCAACCATTTTCCATCACTTCCGGCCCCCTCCATAGCTAGAAAAGAATCAATGGAGGACTTCAAAAGAGTTACTACGACATCCATCCAACTCCACCAAGAGATCCAAGCAGCCCCGACACCCACTGGACCAAAATTCGTACAAGGCCCCTCCAAAAAACAATATCTTCTTGAAACTCAAACCCCAAACGAGACTAAAGCATGCGCTGACACCTTGACGAGATTTTACCCAAATAGTTAGCAGACATGTTTCTTCGTATTTCTAAATACGCTACTGTTCACATCTGGGACTAATCAGAGTTGCTACATCGCCCCGGAATCTGTACTTGCTTCGCGAATCATTGTAAGATAGAGCTCAGTAATTTTGTGGTCGGTAAGCCCACTCAACAAGCCCAAAACCACCTAATATCCAAGCAACCACTTCCAAAATGAAAGGTGATTCAGGCAGCCGAAAACAGACCAAACGAATTCCAAAATCTAGCCCTTTAGACTACGCCCCTCAACCAGTGGTGTAGAAAAGGTCTGAAAAACTGCAAAAGATGTCCATCCCATGCCCAGAACAGAATCTGCAAATGAAGACAACAAAGCTTCAATGTTTCAACAGCCCACGGCCCAGAACCGAAACCCAAAATCCAATCAGTTCACAAATCAAAATAGCGCCATTCACTTAAGCTAGGCCCAGCCACGTGTGGCAAAGAATCCTAGCATAAGGAATTCGGCCCAAATGCAAAATGCCACCCCTACTCAATATCCCACATTGCCTATTTACACAACACAGACAGTGGTCACATATGAAGTTTCAAAACCATTTGAGGTCTTTGAAACTTCAGGATCAGAGATCCCAAATAGGAAAATCAAAAGTTGAAATCAAAGGAGCAAACTATCGAAATCTAGCCACAAATCCCAAACATTCCAACGACAGAATCATGTTGTAATGGTAAACATCCAGGGGAACCATCACAGTCTTCGTGGCTTGGTCATGTCACATACATCGGTATGTACAAGTTCTAGCGGTTCAGAACTACGTTCTATAGAATGAAATGATGTTCTATGCATTTTTGCTTCAACACATGCTTCACACTTATGTTGGCTATCAATTGCAAATTTAGGTATAAGGTCCATGTTAATTAATTTACGCATGGTATCATAATTAACATGTCCTAACCTCCCATGCCATACATTTTGTGACACAATAATATAAGCAGACGGACTAGCTTTATTAATAGCACGGTTAACAATCATTACATTTAGCTTGAAAAGGCCCTCAGTTAGGTATCATTTTCCTACATACATATCATTCTTAGTCAATACAAACTTGTCAGAAACAAATACAAGCTTAAAACCAGCCTTACTAAGAAGAGAGCCCGAGACCAAGTTCTTCCGAATATCTGGAACGTGTAGTACATTCTTCAATGTTAGCTCCTTTCTGGATGTCATCTTCAGAACCATTGTGCCTTGTCCAACCACCTGAGAGGTAGACGAGTTTCCCATTGTCAGATGATCGCCGCCATCGACCTTCTGGTACATGGAAAACATCTTACTGTCTGCACAGATATGACGAGTAGCCCCAGTGTCTACCCACCATTCTCTCGAATTCCAACTATGTTAGCTTCGGTTACCATCGCTGATAGTTCCATCTCTGAGATATCATCAGTCAGCTGCTCACCTTCAGTGACATGGGCCTCATTTTTCTTTTTCTTGCCATTGTCCTGAGACTTCTTGTTCCTGCAGTCCTTTGACATATGACCCTCTTTTCCACAGTTGTAGCATTTTCCCTTGAACTTCTTGTTCCCAGAGTCAGCTCCACTGTTCTTTCTCTTTTTGCTACCCTTTACACCTTCAATGATGTTGGCCTTAGACTCCAGAGTCTTGTAGCTGGCCTTCTCGGACATCATGTTGTCCTCCTCGATTCTCAATCGAACACTGAGGTCTTCAAGGCTCATCTGCTTCTTTTTGTGTTTCAGATAGCTCCTGAAGTCCTTCCATGATGGAGGCAACTTTTCAATTATGGCGGCAATTTGAAACGTCTCACAAAGTTTCATCCCCTCATCCAGTATTTCATGAATGATCAATTGCAGTTCACCCAACTGAGACATCACCGTCCTTGAATCTACCATCTTGTAGTCCAGGAACCTACCCACGACAAATTTCTTTTGTCCGGCATCTTCAGTTTTATACTTCTTCTCGAGAGATTCCCAGAGAATCTTCGCAGAAGTCATGCCTTGGTACACATTGTACAAGGTATTGTCAATACCACCCAAAAGGTAGTTCTTGCATAAGAAGTCTCCAGACATCCAAGTCTGTTCTCGCTCTTCCTTGGCCAATTCGGATTCACCCTCCACAGGACCCGGAGGATATTTGATGAATTTAGCCAACTGGAGAGTTGTCAGGTAGAACAGCATCTTGCTATGCCATTGTTTGAAATTTGCCCCACCAAATTTCTCCGGTTTTTCTCCGTGAGAGACCGGTACCGTGATATTTCCGCTAGCCATATGTAACTGGAAAATCAACAGGGTCAATTAGTCTACGAAAGACAAATTGCACAACGATCAACGAATGACCTTGTTCAAAGTGATATACGATAAATGTAGATATATATGTCAATCAAGATTGGATGAAATTACTTGTGTAAAATTACACTTTAAATTCTCAACCAATTATGCAACACACAATTAATTTCAACTTTATCACTATGTGAATGCTTGTGATAATTGAACAACTTAATAATAACTTAAATCTATACTACCAAGATTAATGTGTTTACAGTATATGATGAACCAAGTTAATATTAATTAAAGTTTGTGATACTTACAGGACAAATTCGTTAGTCTCACGTTCGTATCTACGTTCGAACGAGACTGTCCAGTGTGTGTGCGTTCGTGTTGCGTTTGATAACGCGTTAGAACGAAGTGTTTCCAGAGAGTTCACGTTCGTGTAGCGTTTGATAACGCGTTCGAACGGAATGATTCCAGAGAGTTCACGTTCGTGTAGCGTTCGAGAACGCATTCGAACGGAATGATTCCAGAGAGTTCACGTTCGTGTAGTGTTCTAGAACGCGTTCGAACGGAATGATTCCAGAGAGTTCACGTTCGAGTTGCGTTAAGGACGCGTTCGAACGTTCTAAGGAAAAAGGCTTGCGTTCGAGTTGCGTTTGAAAACGCGTTCGAACGTTCTTATGAAAATTCAAATTTTTGCCTTCGCGTTCGTCGGGCGTTCGAACGCCCTACGGGTTTTTCATGCACAGTTCGTATTTTACAGAAAATAAACAAACCCTAACATGCGAATTACTATCTAATAACACTAGAGCAATAAGTTCTTAAGATTGTTGTCAATTTAGTGTCATCAAACAGTAATATAACTTGCAAACAAACAGATCAAACAGCAAAAATAGATCTAGATGCATGAAACCCTAAAACCAGAAAACCTTTAAAACAAACCAGAAAATGGAGATTACAGAATTGTCCAAGTCGAGATGATCTCTGTCCTGAAGAACTTATTGGCCCGTCACAAGTGTTCTGCGGTTTCGTATTGCCAACGTTCTCCCAGGATAACTTGGATGCTACTTGTATAAGGAGCACTCCTTCACAAGTTTATGAACTAGGAAGATGGTGAAACTCTCTCTCAAAACAAAGGAAAACAAATGTCTCTTTCAAGAAATTCGGATATATTTTCTATCTACCTATTTTGGATATCAAGCCTTCTTATATAAGGCATGGAAGGGTGCCAATAGGGCACCCTTTGGGATGGGGTGCAACCCCCCAAAGGGTTGTACCCCTCACAAGCACCCAATCCAATCCAAAAGACAGAATTACCCTAAATGAAATATTTTAAAGAATTTCCTACACAAAGAAATTTTTAAAGTACAAATTATCCCATCATATTATAATTAAGTTATCATTGATTATGCCATTAATTAAATTATGGTGTTGAATTTTTATCTTTAGGTAGGATTCCCGAGATTAGAGGTATTAATGTTAAAGTCGATGGATAAATTAAGACAAATATGGCATTACCAGCTTGCTTCCGATTCTTTCATAAAATTGAAGAAGTTGGACATATTCAAATCAAATGTGATGGACTAATAAGTATTTTTCCGCCAATGGTGAGTTTGTTAGATAAAGTTGAGTATTTTTATTTCAACTAATTTTGAATTTACAAATAAAATCAGTCATTCTTTACTTATTTCAAGTATCGTTTAAAACCATAATCTATATATGAAATCTGCATTTTCATTCTAAGATATCTAGTCATTCATCATCTTACAACTCCAATACATGAATATTTAATTGAAAAGAAATCTTTGCACAAAACTGGTGATATTTCAAAGAAATCATTATGGATGATGATATCATCATGAGAAGGTATAGAAATTTACACATGTTGATAATTTTTTTTTAAATATTATCATGCTTACTTTTAAATCACCAAAAGAATATTAGACATTTGTTGAATGAAAAAACTCGATTTCGCATTGCAGGTTAATTTTACAAGCTTGGAAGAGTTGAAAGTGAGCAATTGTGGAGGTCTCAAATATTTGTTTTCATATTCAATGGTTAATAATCTAGCACGACTCCAACGTCTGGTGATATGGAATTGTGATTCAATGGAAGTGGTAGTAGGAAGTGATGAAGGAAAATTGATTGAAATTGTTTTTCCTAAACTACACTACCTTGAGATTGATAATTGTTCTAATTTGAGAAGATTCATCTCTACGAATTCATCTGAATACAACACCCAACCTTTCTTTGATGAAAAGGTTTTCTTTTCTTTCTTTTTATTATATTTGTTACTATCTCTTAATTTCTTTATCTCTTCTTATCTTCAAATTTAATAAATGATGATTATTAATTATGCTATTATTTAATGCAATTAATTAATTCAAATATGCTCTCCATATATCTTTTATTTATTTATTTATTATTTTTTTATGATTTTCAGAAATTAAAGAAGATTTCAATCACTCATCATACATTTAACATTTGCAATATCAAAGCATGTCTTGTTAATATAAGGAAAATTTTTCTTCTACTCTTTCTTAATTTTAATGGTAAAAAATGGATTTGCATTATCTCAGTTAAAAAAAAAAAGGTTAATGTACTGTGGTAGACATTCATTGGTTTGTTATGTTCATATAACAATGGTATGACTTAAATTTTGCTTTTATAACTTCTTTCTTTTTTTTTTTTTTCAGAATATTAATTTTCTAATCCTTGTCTCTTCTTATCTTCCCATTTAATTAGTGTCTCTAATTTGAAAATTATAATTAAGTTGTGAATTGATTAATTGATTAATTAATTAATTGCGTTGAATTTTTAACTTCAGGTTGGACTTCCAAATTTGGAGGTATTTATATTAAGGGGTATAGACAACTTGGGACAAATATGGCAAACTTCTCATTCTTTGAGCAAGTTGGAAAAGTTGAAGATATCTCAATGTGATGACTTAATAAGTATTTTTCAACCAATGGTAAGTTTGTTGGATGATTATTTTATTTCAAATTATTGAACCAATTTTTTTTGTTTGTTATGTTCATATAGGAACAATATGACTTAAATTATAAGTTGTGAATTGAATGATTGATTAATTAATTGATTAATTGTGTTGAATTTTTAACTTCACGTTGGACTCCCAAGTTTGGAGGTGTTTTCATTAAGGAATATGAATAACTTGGGACAAATATGGCAAGCTTCTGATTCTTTGAGCAAGTTGAAAGAGTTGGAGATATATCAATGTAATGAATTAATAAGTATTTTTCAACCGATGGTAAGTTTGTTGGATAATTATTTTATTTCAAATAATGGAATCAATTTTTTATTCACAAATAACGTTCCGTCAATAATTGTCTATTTCAAGTAAGTATGGTTTAAAACAACCATTTGAAATCTACATTTTAATTTTTTAGGTCTGACCATATTCACTTGTTTAAATATGATTCAATGGCATACCATTTCATTTCGAATGCTTTTGATAAATCTTAAAAAATATGATTTTTCAAAATTAAGATAATCAATCACTTATTGTACTCATATAACAATGGTTTGATTTAAGCATACTATGAATATATTATTTTATTTCATTAATATTTTACAGGTTGCATTGCCTAATTTAATGACTCTGTCTGTAATCGAATGTAATGGGTTGAGAAGTTTGATGACATTGTCAATAGCTGAAAGTATGGTGAACCTTACAACAATGAAAATAGAGGATTGTAAAAAGCTAGAAGAAATCATAGAGGAGGAGCAAGTTGAAGAAGAAAAGGATCGTATGGTTTTCAGCCAATTACATAATTTGGCACTTCATTATTTACCAAGTCTTACGTGCTTTTGTTTTGGGAAGCTATATACACTTGAATTCTCATCCTTGAAACGAGTTGATGTGGTTGAATGCCCAAATATGAATTACGCACACCAATACTACACAAAGTTAGTGTTCGAGATGGGAGTTTGTACTATGAAGAGTGTTGGGAAGGAGACTTTAATTCCACCATACAGCAATTGTTCAAAAGACGGCAAACAAAAAGAACCTCAAGAAATGACAACAGAGGAGAACTTCCTTCTACTTGATATACAACCTTTCTTTGATGGAAATAAGGTAATAATTGTTATCGATTTCCCTCTTTATTGATCTTTGTACTTTCACTAAACTATCTAAATCTATTTTTTTTTTATCTGATTTAATGGTATTAATTAATGCTATAATTAAGTAATTTTTCAATAGGAGCTTGATGTAAACTATAAATATGTAAGGTTACATTTCTATTTTCCTAATCAATATTTGATTTAACCATATTTGTCGTATGGTATAATAAATAATTGAATATTTTGGTTGATTTGCAGGTTTTGCTCCCCTGCCTGACAGTGTTAAAGCTGTCTAGACTGCCAAAGCTGTTGCATCTGTGGAGGGAAAATTATCAACCCATTGAAGTTTTCTAAAGTTTAACAGCTCTACAAATATCAGAATGCGATAAGCTAGATAAAATCATACAAAAAGTTGGAGAAGAAGTGAAAAAGGAGTGTATTTTTTTCAAACAAGTGGTACATATTTAATTGAATATGTTTTCAAAATTTCTCATATTTGCATCTGGAATGCGCTTGCCTACTTTAAATTCTAAATGCTATAAATGCTGATGCACTTGCTTGATGATGATGATGCGCTTGCTTGTACATATAAAATTGATGATGGTGCGCTTGCTTGTAGATATACAATTGAACTGTAAAATGAGCTCATCCGTATCCGTATTCAAGCAACTGCCGCAAACTAAGGGTGGAATGGAGTGTCCGTAGGAAATTCTTCAATATTATATGGCTGGAGGAAGGACATGTCCATTGGATGGTACCGCATAGGGACATGTCCTCCAATTGAAAATAATATGGTTATAGGCTCCAAATGATGCATGGGAGGGGTATAACCCTTTGGAGGGTTGCATCCCAACCTAAAGGGTGTCCTTTAGGCACCCTTTCATGCCTTTATTAGGGGGCCTCCATGTTCTTTTTCAAGGATCCGAATCCAACCGAAATTATAGAGTCTCAAACTATTGTTTTTGAGCCAAGAGAGAGTTTTTCCATTTTCAAGTTCAAGATCTTCTTAAGGTTTTCCCCTTGAAGAATGAGCAATCCAAGTTATCCTGGGAGAACATTAACCACAAAGCCCGTAGAGCACCAAGACGTGGCTAATAAGTTCTTAAGGACAAAGATTGATCTCGACTTGGACGTCATTTATAAGGTTTTTCTGGTTCTCAAACTTTTAGGGTTTATGTTAGTTTTGGCATGTTAGGTTAGATTTGTTTCTGGAATTTCGTTATGATGTATGTTATTTTATGTTTAATGACACTAATTATATAACAATCTTAAGAACTTATCATGTTAGTGTTGTTAGATGGTAATTCGCATGCTTAGATAAGGAAATTTTCTGGAAAATATAATCTGTGCATGAAAAATATGTAAGGGCGTTCGAACGGCCGACGAACACAAAGGTAAAAATTTGAATTTACGTAAGAACGTTCGAACGCATCTTCAAACGCAACTCGAACGCAAGCCTTCTGCTTAAGAACATTCGAATGCGTATTCAAACGCAAATCGAACGCAATCCCTCTGACTTAAAATGTTTGAACGCGTCCTAAACACAACACAAACATAAACCCTCTGGAATATTTCGTTCGAACTCGTTTTCGGACGCCAAACGAACGTGAACCCTCTGGAACACTTCGTTCGAACACGTTTACGAACGCTACACAAACGTACACACACTGGACAGTCTCGTTTGAACGCAGATACGAACGCGACATTAACGAATTAAGTCCCAGAATTATTTCTAAATAGAAAAGACTTAAATTAATTTAATTAATCACAATATTAACTTAGTAAATCATATACTGAATCACAATAATCTTGATAGTATAGATTTAAGTTATAATTAGGGTGTTCAATTATCACAAGCATACACATAGTAATAAAATTGAAAATTTATTGTGTGTTGCATACTTGGTTGAGAATTTAAAGTGTAATTATACACAAGTAATTCCATCCAATCTTGATTGACACATACACATATATCTACACATATCGAATATTGTATTGTAACATTAAAAGGGTAATACTAAATGTTGAATTCCTAAGAGGTTCTATTGAGGAAGTGTTTAAAGGATATTATGTCAAAAGGGCAATAAGAGCCTAAGTGGTCAGGGACTTAACTGGTTACTCTAGACCCCCCTCGTCCTCTGGGAATATTCCTTTATTTACTTTTCATAAGAAATCTTAGTCGAAAATTCTAGGACTTGTGTTTATTAGTATTACTATCCAATAAAACAACGAGTTGATACTTGGTATATCACTTTAACAAGATCATTTGTTGATCGTTGAGCAATTTGTATTGTGTAGACTTATTGACCCATGTTGGTTTTTCCAGTTACATATGGCTAGCGGAAACATCACAGTACCGGTCGCTCATGGAGAAAAGCCGGAAAATTTTGGTGGGCAAACTTTAAACAGTGGCAGAGTAAAATGTTGTTCTACTTGACAACTCTCCAGTTGGGTAAGTAGCTCAAAGATCCTCTAGGTCATGTGGAGGGTGAAACGGAAACAGTCAAGGAACTACGAGAAGAGACATGGTCGTCTAGCGATTTTTTGTTCAAGAACTACCTTTTGGGTGGACTTGACAATGTTGGGAAGCGGCCGTGAGTGCGCAGCAGAAAATTAAAATTATGATGCCGCTATCCCTTTGCCCAAGACCCATTTGTTTTGATTATTCTACAAGTCTAGGCATGTTATTATATATTCTAAGCATAAAAACTCATAAAACATGCAAAGAACATAAACCTAAACATGCTAACTATCAAAAAACTCTAATTAAAATAAAGAAAGAAAAAGACTTACTTGAACCGAAGACTCCTCCAGTCCTCCCTCCAATCTACAAGTTTTTCTCGAACTCAGCAAGCTCTTCCACGTTCCAAAGAGTCACCCAAGTGTGTGGCCTCCAAAGATACACGCAACAAAGGCAAAACTCAACGGCAAGACTATGCCTTGAGTGCACAGATATTTTGCCCTTAGTGCTAGCCTAGGCAAATACCTCAAAATTTTTAACTTGAGATTCCTCTAGTCAATTAGACTTAAGGATCCTCAAAATCAGTGGCTTACTCTTAAACTTTAGAGTTACTCACTTATATAAACCCAAGATATGAAAGGGTTTTTGGTGTAAAAATTTGTAAAGAATTCTTTGGTTTTATATAGGTGCTCCAAAGACAAAAAAAAAATTAATTAAGAATCTGATGTGGGATAAATGCTAATTTAATATTAGCCATTGGATCTTAATTTAGTGGTTTAATGAGATTATAAAACCCTAATAAGAGTTTGGGCCGAAGTGGAATTCAAAACAAATAACAAATAAAAAAATGAAGCGCCAACGCATTTTATTTATTTATTTATTCCAATTCCCAAAGTGCCCCTATCGTCATTCACCAATCCCTAAGCCATTATGGAACCTCATAAATGATCTGTTCAATAATTAAACACATTGAACCATTTATGAAAAATTCCTACAGCAATCATATATGCTGTTAAATTTGCACTTTACACTGTTAACCATTGATTTCGACTTTGTTGTGTGTAACCTTTTGGGTTCCCCTCAAGTTGGACATGAAATGAATCATGATAATTTAATCGAACATAAATTATCCTCCGATCAGATGGTCGTTCGATTTCAATGACCAATGTTGACATCTAGTAATATGCCAAGACCCCCAAATGAGAAGGAAAGATATATACACATTCTGTATGTGATTTAAATATGATACGCTCTCTCGCCTCACTATATCCCCACCTTTTGACCTAGGGTACGGAAAGTGTCTACCCATATGGTCAAATGTATGATGTTGATAGTGTCATGAATCGTGCTAACCCAAGAATCTCACATGATTCTTCTGCTGCGGCCACAGTCTCAATCACTGATCACACATATCAACCCGCGAACTGGAGTACTACTCTTATAAGAAAATATTATACGAGAGAGTGTCGATTCTCTGTTGTATCTTTACAAACTTCATGTGTTTCAACAAATAACCAAATCATACCTTTATGACTGGATCTATTGAACCGGGGAAGGAGAATGTCAAAGTTATTTGATCCACACATAAGATTGTAAAGACCTCAAGTTTAAGGACTAGTCATACAGTCGATACATGAAAGTTCTCGCAGACACATGGGATAAACACTTCATGTGAAAACTTTCGGCGGTCAGTTCGATGGACACAGAAACTCATGCATCCATGTGATACACTAAGCGGACGAATCTCCGCTAGTAGCCTATGAGATCGGCTACCCCACTTATGGGCGGATCATATCATCATGCTAGCCTCTCCGCTTTGTGAACGCCCAGATTATTCACAAAACTATGACTATGAATATTTGAGAGTAATGATTCTCAAAAGGCGTGGAAGCCATCATCTTATTACTCCAAGGGCTTTATTACAGTGTTTGATTATTCATATAATTTATGTAAGACACATATAATAAAAATTTCCATTTTATTAATTAATGAAAAATATTACAAATACATGTACATATAGCCCATCCACAAGTTGGGTATAGGGCATATCCCTAACAGACAATACCCTGTACAATGTGTACCAAAGCATAACTTTCACGAAGATTCTCTGGGAATCTCTCGAGAAGAAATATAAAACTGAGGATGCCGGGCAAAAGAAATTTATCGTGGGTAGGTTTCTGGACTACAAAATGGTAAATTTAAGAACAGTAATGCCTCAATTGGGTGAACTTTAATTGATCATTCAAGAAATACTGGATGAATGAATGAAACTCTGTGAGACGTTTCAAGTTGCCACCATAATTGAAACATTGCCTCCATCATAGAAGGACTTTAGGAGCTATCTGAAACACAAAAAGAAGAAAATGAGCCTTGAAGACTTTGTAGTTCGATTGAGGATTGAAGAGGACAACAAGAAGTCCGAGAAGGCCAGATTCAAGACTATAGAGTCTAAGGCCAACATCGTCGATGGTGTAAGGGGTAGCAAGAAAATAAAGAACTGTGGAGCTGATTCTTCCCAAGCTAACAAGAAGTTCAAAGGGAAGTGCTACAACTGTGGAAATAGTGGTCACATGCCAAAGGACTGCAGAAACAAGAAGTTTCAGGACAAGGGCAAGAAAAAGAAAAATGAGGCTCATATCACTGAAGATGAGCAACTGACTGATGAGATCTCAGAGATGAACCTATCAGCAGTGGTAACTGAAACCAACTTGGTTGAAAATCTGAGAGAATAATGGGTAGACAGTGGGGCTACTCGTCATATCTGTGTAGATAGCAAGATATTTTCCTCATATCAGAAGGTCAATGGAGGAGATCATCTGACAATGGGAAACTCATCTACCTCTAGAGTGGTTAGACAAGGTACAGTGGTTCTAAAGATGACATCCGGAAAGGAACTTACATTGACAAATGTATTGCATATTGCATATATTCGGAAGAACTTGGTCTCTAGCTCTCTCCTCAGCAAAGCTGGTTTTAAGCTTGTATTTGTTTCTGATAAATTTGTATTGACCAAAAATGATATGTATATAGGAAAATGATACTTCATTGAGGGCCTTTTCAAATTCAATGTAATAATTGTCAATAGACACAGTGCTATTAATAAAGCTACAACTTCCGCTTATATTATTGAGTCACAAAATATATGGCATGAGAGGTTAGGACATGTTAATCATGATACCATGCGTAAATTAATTAACATGGACCTTATAACTAAATTTATAATTGATAGCCAACATAAGTGTGAGGCATGTGTTGAAGCAAAAATGCATAGAACATCATTTCATTCCATAGAACAAAGTTCTGAACCCTTGGAACTTGTACACACTGATGTGTGTGATATGAATATTGTGCAAACAAGAGATGGTAAAAAGTACTTTGTCACTTTTATCGATGATAGCACAAGATTCTATTATGTGTATTTGCTAAGGAGCAAAAATGAAGCTATTGAGAGCTTTATACACTATAAGAACGAAGTTGAAAATCAACTTGGCAAGAAAATCAAGAGAATTATGAGTGATCGAGGTGGTGAATATGTGTCACCATTTGGTGATTATTGTTCCAATCATGGAATTATTCACGAAACCACTACTCCTTATTCTCCTCAACAAAATGGGATTATTGAGCACAAAAATCGAATGTTGAAGGAAATGATGAACGCCATGTTGACAAGTTCTGGGTTACCCCAGAACTTGTGGGGGGAAGCCTTGCTTTCCGTGAACTACGTTCTGAACAAGCTTCGTCACAGAAGATTGGACAAGACACCATATGAGTTGTAGAAAGATCATGGACCTTCCTACAAATACCTACAAGTGTGGGGGTGTCTTGCTAAAGTAATGGTTTATAAACTTAAGAAGGTTAGAATAAGACCAAAAACAGTTGATTGTATATTCATGCAACAGTAATGCATATCGATTCTTGGTACACAAGTCTGAGATTCCTGACATCAATCCGAATATGATAATTGATTCAAGGAATGCGATATTTTTTGAAGAGACATTTATTTGTAAGGAAAAACTAAGAATAAAGTCTCTCAAAAGAACTATTGATACTGATAAAGACAGTGATCAGGTTGACCAAGAATCAGGTCAATGTGTAAACGTTAAAACAATAAAACCTAGACTTAGTAAAAGAGCTAGAACGTTTAAGTCGTTTAGTCCCAATTTTCTGACATACTTGTTTGAAAATGAGCCTCAAAGCTATGAAGAAGCAATGTCTTCGCCGAAAGCACTTTTGTGGAAAGAGGCTATCAATAGTGAAATTGATTCCATCCTATAGAACCATACTTGAGAGTTGGTTGATCTTCCTCCAGGTTGTAAGCCACTGAGCTACAAATGGATATTCAAACGGAAGATGAAACCGGATGGATCAATAGATAAGTACAAGGCAATGTCTGTCATAAAAGGTTATAGACAAAATGAAGGCCTTGATTACTTTGACACTTATTCACCAGTGACTCGTATCACGTCAATAAGAATGTTCATAGCCATAGCAGCAATATTTAGTCTTGAAATACATCAAATGGATGTAAAGACAACATTCTTGAATGGTGAATTGGATGAAGATATTTACATGGAACAACCAAAAGGTTTCAATGTTCCTGGACAAGAACAAAAAGTGTGCAAACTTGTAAAATCCTTGTACGGATTAAAATAAACACCTAAATAATGGCATGAGAAATTTGACAATGAGATGTTGTTAAGTGGGTTTAAAACCAATGAGTGTGTTAAGTGTGTGTACACCAAATCAACTCAAAAAGGATATGTCATTGTGTGTATCTATGTAGACGATGACAAAGGAGATCTAAATATGGCTATAACTCATGTAGACCTAACTCTTCATTTATCAAAGAATACTGGCTCAAGTGTATCGCAATTAGAGTATTTGAGAATCATCGGAAGTCTGATGTATCTCACGAATCACACACGACCTGATATCGTTCAAGCTGTGAATAGGCTTAGCAGATATACGAGCAATCCAGGACATAACCACTGGAAAGCCATAATAAGTGTTTTGAGGTATCTGAGAGAAACTTCAAAATATAGGCTACATTATGAGAGATATCTTGTTGTTCTAGAGGGATACAGCGATGCGAACTGGATATCTGATACAGTGGATTCCAAATCTACTAGTTGATTTATTTTCACACTTGGTAATGCATCTGTGTCATGGAAATCCTCGAGGCAAATATGCATTATCCGGTCTACTATGGAATCAGAGTTTATAGCATTAGACAAAACAGCGAAAGAAGCAGAATGGCTTAGAAACTTCCTGAAGGATATTCCTAGTTAGCCCAAATCGGTGCCAGCAATAAGTATACATTGTGATAGTCAATTGGCTATTGGGAGAGCCCAAAATGCAATGTATAATGGTAAGTCTTGACACATACGTCAGAGACATAATACCATATGTCAACTGCTCTCAAGTGGCATAATATTGATTGATTATGTCAAGTCGAAGGAAAACCTAGCGGATCCACTTACTAAAGGTTTACCTAGAGAGCAAGTTAAGAAGTCATTGAGGGGAATGTGCTTGAAGCCTATAAATTTAGAATTGTCACTGTGGAAACCCAACCTAGCTGACTGGAGATCCCAAGATCTAGGTTCAAAAATGGACAACTGAAATTTTGTGCAATTCAAAATAAACACTGAAGAGTTTTATACTCTTTCCCATTCCAATAATGATGCAGAGTGTTGTCTGTCAAGGTTAGGATAAGTTACGGCTTTTAATGATCACTATATTAGGAGATGAGTCCTAATGAGGGTAAAGATAGATTACCTCTTCATAGTAGATCACATATTTCAAGTAAGAAGTGAGGCCGCTTCCATGGGATTTTACAGGCTGATTTCCCCAAAGTGCTTTATAAATCCATGTGACCGGTGCTTAATTACACACGCGTATAACGCAAGCGCACGTATCGTTCAAGTAGTATAAGAATATCGATCCCACGAAGACTTAATTCCTACTGTTGTTATTGATTATTGATACTATTTATTTACAAATATCTAATTAAGGGAGAAGAGAATGATTGCTTTTGGTTGGTTGAATATGGATTTGCTTAAATTAAATAAATAAAATAAACAAAAGAAAATACTAAGAAAAATAAATAAAATACACAAAGATCTAGGGTTGTGATTTCACACAATATTATCCTAAAGATGAATTGATTCTCTTATATATGTGTAATAAGTCAGTTTTCTAACCTGGAACACGAAGATATGCAAAAGCTTTTGTCGATGGTCAGCCGCAAATACCCAAATAACCCAATTAATCATATGTCTATATTAATCAAGTTACCTGAATTCATTAAGTTCAAGTTCCAAAAGTGGCTACCCCCGCCCGACAGGTATATGTCTATCCTGTAAGGAAATCTATTAAAGGGTTATCTATCCTCAAGGAAGATCGTGAGCTATTGAATCTAAGGTTGAAACTTTAAATCCCTTCGTCAAGTTCATTTTAAGTTTACCAAATCAATCTTATTAATGGCCTGTTAACAAGAAGTATTAAGCTTAAGACTCAATAAATAAACTAGATAATTACCCATAAAAAGAAAACCAATTATTAAGTACATGAATATTGTGTTTCATCACTTCCCTGGAATAAAAATAAAATACTGGGGGTTAGGGGATCCACTCTTACTACTTCTAATTTAGAAATCTCCCTTACTATAATATAGAATTTATCAGTGATATTACCAACCAGCCATATAGGCGGTATCCTAATTAAGTCAGATTTTAATTAAGCCTGACCGGCCATAAAGGCGGTGTTATTATTTGTCCATAAACCAGCCATATAGGCGGTAATCATCTGCCACCTAAAGACCGACCATATAAGCGGTGTCACATTATGTCAAATAAATAAAACCGGCCATTAATGCGGTAAACCTTTTTAGTTTGAATTATAATTTTTATATTATAATTAAGAGAGATTAATCTAAATTAAAATAATAAAAGCTTCACCCTTCCCCCAGCGGAAATCTAACTACTAAACATAAAAGAAAATAGAAGAAAAATAAACTACTACTATTACTGAAAATTAAAATACATAATTTAAATACTAAAAATAAATACAAACAAGATGCAATCCTTAAATTCCTTACACAAACCTAAGGAAAACATGAGAATTACAAATGAAATGGTTTGGTATTTATAGGAAAATCTAAAGACTTCCACCAATTTCTCCACCGATTGCTCCACCAAACATGACACCAAACATGACATCAAACATGACACCAAACATGGCACCAAAGATGGAATCAAACATGACACCAAACGTGGAAGCATGTTTGGTGGAAGTTTGACAATTTTTATTTTTTATTTTATTTATTTTATTTTATATTTTGAAAATGACTATAGTAATTACTCTAAATACACTAAATTATTCATCAATTTCGCCTTTCCAAACTTCAGAATTCGAAAATATTTAAATCTTCAAAGTTGTAGATATTTGAGTCCTTTTTTAATCTGCAACTTGAATTAGCTCAATCGGATATCAGATGAAAAAGTTATGGCTAAAATATGAAACATGCGCAAAATTGGAATTTAGGACTGCACTTTGTGACGCGTATAGTAAAATTTCGTTTTTGACCTTTTTTCCTTCGGATTTCATCCTTTTAGTCCCGAGTTGATTCCATTAAGTCCCAATATTATTTTTATCTGCAAAATAAAAAAAAAAAAACATCAAAATGTTCATAAAACTCAAGAAACTATACAAAATATTAGGTTAAATGAGTGGAAAATAGTGATATAATTATCACTCATCACCATGACCACTGTTCATGGCCGAAGTGAACACAATCGTAGAATAGGAAAAATGGTCGAAGTAAAAATATGTGTTGGCAATTGTCTTGGTTTACACCAATAGCAGAATAGTTCAAGACTATGAGTCATTGGTTTGCCAAGTATATCCGATTGTTATTCACTAGGAAAGGTTCAAGGCGAAAGCTACCTATTTCGATGCAACTTTAGTTCACGGAAACTCTCTCAAGTGTTTGCATGAATATTTTAAAACTTGTGGGGGATTATAGGAAATTCTTCAATATTACATGGATGGAGGAGGGACATGTCCCTTGGATGGTACCCCATAGGGACATGTCCTCCAATTGAAAATATTATAGTTATAGGCTTCAAAGAATGCATGGAAGGGGTATAACCCTTTGGAGTGTTGCACCCCAATACAAATGGTGACCTTTAGGCACCATTCCATGCCTTCATGTTCTTTTTCAGGGATCCGAATCCATCCGAAATTATAGAGTCTCATATTGTTGTTTTTGAGTCAAGAGAAAGTTCCTCCATTTCCAAGTTCAAGATCTTCTTAAGGTGTGCCCCTTGAAGAAGAGGAATCCAAGTTATCCTGGGAGAACATTAGCCACAAAGCCTGTAGAGTACCGAGACAATGCTAATAAGTTCTTAAGGACAGAGATTGATCTCGATTTGGACGTCATTTATAAGGTTTTTCTGGTTCTAAAACTTTTAGGGTTTATGTTAGTTTTAGCATGTTAGGTTAGATTTGTTTCTGGAAATTCGTTATGATGCATGTTATTTTATGTTAATAACACTAATCATACAATAGTGCCCTCTGTCAGTTTCAGTTTTAACTGAATAACTCAGTACTAAATTTTATTACACATTCCACATAGATATACAAAGATTTTGGAACAATGATTTTATCTCAATGATTGTCGTTGAATCATTTTCTCTGTTGCCGTAATTTCAGTTTCTGTAATTGCTTAGTTGTACTAAAGCTATTAAATGTAATTTTTAGGGAAACAAGTCATATTGATTCACCAAGGAGACTATCTGAGCCCTGAGGGTCAAATGCTATATTCATTCAACAAGGTATATGAGAAATTTTATGCAAAATAAAATTAATCTAGGGAAATTAGCAAAACTAACCCAAAAATGATACTATTTTACCAAAATGAGCCACAAATCGAGCTTCATGTGGTACCAACAGACTCCCCTCCTGTCCACAAGAGTGTAGGAACCGACGAAACCCGAAAATCAGAGCACTTGGGGTCGTGGGTATCACTGTTCACTGTGCATTCTTGCTCAGTTTCCCGTGAATTAAAACACCGATTGACAAAACCAGCTTCACTCCCTCAAAGTATGCTCCATACACTTCAATTTGGTAAGTGGCTTGCCCTGTGAATCGAAGGAACGAGCCAGATCTGAGATGGGTTGACCGTGCCTCTTTTTCTCTCTCTCTTCTCTTACGTGTGTATGCCCCTTGTGTATGTATTATATCACTCTATATAGGTGTTTGAATTTCCCTTCTAAAAGTGTCCAAATTCATTTTATTTTCTTCTCGGCCTTCAAATGCCTGACGAACGTGAGACGAACGCTTGCGATTTCGAACGAGATATCAAACGTGATACACATGTGGGTCTCTGGATGGTTATGTTTGAACGCTCACTCGATTTCAGGCATGACATATGTGGTTGAGAAGGTGAGATATTTGTTGTTGCTATGTATTTTTCTTCTATTTCTCTTCAAACTGAAAGAATAATATCTAGGGGTGGGCGCGGTTCGGTTTGGTTCGGTTTTTACTAAAAACCAAACCAAACCATATTTTACGGTTCAGATTTTTACCTCTCAAACCAAACCATTAAATAATGCTTTGGTTCGGATTGAAATTTTTTTAAACCAGCGGTTTACGGATTATTATATTTAAAATAAATTTTCATCTACTTAAGTGAAGACAAAAAAAAAAATTAGTCTATCCAACAAATAGTATGAAGTGATATGGTGTAAGCTGTGACTTAAGGGAACACATGCACTACATAAAAGATTGAAAAATGAGGCACAATTAATTTTTATATTTTTTAAAAGATTACCTCGAATAATGATGCTACCATCATTCAAATTAAGAAACAAATCAAACATCTTACTTTCAAGAATAATGATGCTACCATAAAACAAAAAATTTAAGAATAAAAGTATTAAAAAATAAATTGATGAATAAAAGTATTAACAAATAAATATATTAACAAAAAATTTAAGAATAATCCACTAGTGCTGATTGTATTGTATTTGTTAACCATATTTACGCAGCCTTGTATAGTAAAGCTTATGATGTTTGATTAAACACTTTTATTTTATTTCTATGACAAGGACAAGCTGAGGATCTTGTATTGTTCTTATCATATAACAGCTGATTATCACTTATGTCTATACAACTAAACGTGCTTCTTTATCTAAATAGCATATGCATGAAGCCATCACAAATTTTCATAAAAAGTGAATTTCTCTTTTGGCAATGATATCACTTGTAACTTGTCAATTTTCATATGAAGTTATATCGCTGTTACATTGAACTTTCTCTTCCTCTTCAATTACATAAATTCTACTATATAACGACAATATCACGTCTTTCATATATCAATTCAACCATATTATCATGCATGTTTAATAATAAAAAATAATTAAATAAAAAATAATTTTGTTTAACACAACTCGTAAATGTTATATAATTATTAATTGTAATATTACACCACCTAAACAAATAATGATATCAAAAAATTTCTACTTTATTAGAGCTTAATAGCTCCAAATAAGAATTCTTTTTGCCTGCTTTACATAGTGTTGTTGCATAACACTTATCGTATTGAAGCATACAGATAAATATATCTTTTGTTGAGCTCACAAAAAGAAAGCATCCAAAATTTTTCCCAATACAAATTCACAGCATATCATGAATAGCTGGCGATGAGTTGGATTGAAAAGGCCCGTTTCCCTTTACTCTTCTTCAACAATTTAATATTAATAAAGATTGCATGCCCAAATCAAAGTTGATTTTCCTTGGCTTTTTCTTTCTTAGGTCTTATTTGAGTAAAGACAATGTCTACTACATAGCAATTTCTTCTAACTTCATTTCAATGCATAGTAACATCAATTTTCAACCATTCTTTGATTGCTAAAAGAGAAGCTCTGAAGAATTTTATAATTGTCCAAAAATTATCTTGGCATATAGTTGTCTAATAGTGTACCTCTCACATGTTTTGAGATTTATTTTAGAGTAAGGTTATGTTTGGAATTGAGGTGTTGTGATTTTTAATCCATAATTGTTACGGGATGAAAGATAAACTGGCCTTTGTTGAGTTTCTACTTGATTATGATCCCACAACGGTTAAAGTCTTTAATGAACATAAACTTTTACTTGGAAACAAATATTTTTCTAAATCTATCATTTATACATAATATTTAGTGATTTCGAGTAGTTTTGAAACTATCGTATGGAATCACTAGCTGTCAAACGTAACCGGTAGGTAACAATAAAGATACTTAAGTTGTGCTGTCAAGTTATGCTCAAGTAGAGTACTTCCAAACAAACCGTTTGATCCCCTTCTTATTAATCTCAAGTCTTAGCTTAATGAACTTCTCGAATCATCTATCCATGCAAAATATTGCATCTATATTTCATACTGTAGTTCAAGTTGACTTTGCTCTTTAAAAACAACTATGAAACTGCATTAATAAATTATGCAAATGTGTATATATTAATGCAGTCATCCACCATCAGATATGTTAAATTATTGAAAAAGCTGATACGGTTCTTGGCCATACCATATTTCCCTCAAACTTGGAAACAATGAGAGTTCGAAACTATGTATATATGTTGCTGGCATATTGGCCCCTGACACCTTCATACCGATGTCTCGGACCTCTTTTGCATGCTCTCTAGAACTGAACCGATTCATACCTGCCTTCATACCAATCTTCACGTCTGATTGGATACTTTCTGGAACCGGCATGGCCCAATCGGTATCTGTATCGGTAGATTTGGCGTATTTAATACTCAACATTAACTATTAAATAGCCGTTTGAAATTTAAACCGGCATATTAGCCCCTGTAGAGTGGTATACCGGTCTCTAAACAGAAAGTTGGGTCTGCTCAAATTTATAATTATAAATTGAGACCTTTTTCCATTTTTGCTGAATTCTTACCACTATAAAAAAAAAATGTGGAATTACCGACCGAAATAGTGGGTCGGTATTTTTTGATATTTACCGACTGAATAGTATAAAAATTATTTCTGACCAATTACCGACTGGATATTTAGTCGATAATCGATCGGTAATACGACACGCAAAATTAATTTGATACCATTTTATGTCGCCAATAATTACTGACCAAATATTGGTCGGTAAGTGATATCATAAATAGCGACGAAATGAATATTCTAATATTTTCTTGAAAGCAAAAACTGAGAGAAATATAAAATCTTATTGATAATTTCATTCTCATCATTTCATAATCTCATTAGATATATCTTTATATACATATTAGTATGCTTATTTATATTTAGATAACACACTCATTTTTTTTTTATCATATTTACGTACTGAATAGGATAAAAATAATTTCTGACCAATTATCGATCGAAATATTACCGATCGAATATTTAGTCGATGGTCGGTCGGTAATACGACGCGGAAGATTAATTTGATATCATTTTATATCGCGAACAATTACCGACCAAATATTCGGTCGGTAAGTGATACATAAATAGCGACAAAATGAATATTCTAACATTATCTTGAAAGCAAAAACTGAGAGAAATACAAAATCTTATTGATAATTTCATTCTCATCATTTCATAATCTCATTACATATACCTGTTGGGGGTTTTGGGAGGTAATTCGAGTAAACGCAGAGGAACGCGGAAAATCAAAATTTTCTGATTTCAATAATTTTCTTGGGTAATTATAATAAACTAATTTATTTCAATTACTCAATACTTAAAAACTGAAATTTTTACCCAAAAATCATATTTTTCAGTAATTACTGTTTTGCCCCAAAACTTTGTATTTTTATCATTTTAGTCCAAAATTGTCAAATATGATTCTAATTGATTCCAAATTAATCCCAAAATGATTTATACATGTCAAATACATGAAAATACAATTTGTAACTCAAAGAAACCGAATTTCCAGAATTTTTTGAATGGTCCCTAAACTTTCAAGAATTTTCAATTTGGTTCTTTTGTTCAAAATATGTCAAGATCAAATCCAAAAATTCCCAAATTTAATATACATCATATATACATCAAATCTCATCACATATATGAAAAGCCTCAAATTTGGTGAAGGTTAAAAACCCTAATTTTATAATTTCATAAATTAACAAAATTAACACCAAATTAATCAAATTCAAGACTTTAATTCAATTCTCACAACACCAAAAAAGTCTCACCATCATGAAATAACTCAAGAACAATTTTAGGTCAATCATGAGTGGCTAAGTAACTCTAGAATGGCAACTAGCCATCAAATGGCAAAATAAAGCTTTATAAATAATTTTAAGCATTCTAAATTAACATACATGTTTCCGTCTTTCAATCAAGCTCCCAATCATCAAAACACAACCATAAGAAAGTAGATAAGAAACTAAGCTACACATGTTGAAGCTTATGATCTTAGAAACAATTTTCAAGAAGAAGAAAGTATGAAAATCCTTACCAAATTTCCAAAATATACAAGCTTTTCTTCTTTCTTCTCTTTTTTTCTCTCTTTCTCACTTTGTATTTGATGTTTTTAAGGTTCTTGAATTGTGAAACAAAAAGAAAAAATGGCCTTATATAATTTCCACAAATTACCGAAAATGTGACAAAAAATATAAGCCAGGTATTTTCTATTTTTGTTTCAATTAATGGAAAATGATTTAATTTTATTTGTGGTAATAAAACATCAAACAATTCAATGCTTATCACAAATAAACCAATTAAATCATGCCAATTAAACCAATCAAAATTGGCCACTTTATCCAACAACAAAAAATGTCATTTATCTTACTTTATTAAGTAAACAAGATATTAAATATTTAATTAATTTTATTATTCAATATTTGAATAATTAAATAATTAAATAAAAATATCTCAAATATATGTATTATATTTACATTAAATAATCAAAATACATATATTAATAATAAATGTCAAATATCACAAATCGACATTTAAAAAATAGCCGAAAGATCTCAAATGCATGTATTATCGTTTAACCGTTAAACGACTTATAAATATCATTATTATTTATAAAAGTTTCCCTAGTGTTCTACGAGTATATTTCATTAGTGAGACTCTCTAGGTTCATCCATATCCATCATGAAATCCAATTTCATGTCCATAATCTACATATCCATCATGAAATCCAATTTCATGTCCATAATCTACCCACTCGTAAATTATGACGAATACAGATAAAATCTCTGAACCATACAGGTCGAGGTCACTGCATACGTATAATCCTTCTGTCACAGGTATCTAGATTATCCCAGAGATATAGATATAAACGTCAAATATCTTTAGGTATAATATCGTTGACGATTCTATTAGAGATCTCTTAAAATAACACTTAGAACTGATTTCTATAGTGTACCATGGGCCCATGGATTTAACAGATTGCTAATTCCATCATGGATACCTATGCCCTGTACACAAAACTGACAGATTCTATCTTGATATGCACAGGATATCATGAGGATCAGTCCACACCCAACGAACAGACGGAAGTCTGATCTAAATAGATCGATGACATGACTGCCATCAAAGTGTGGAGGATACCTCATATATCCACAGTGGTATCTCAAGTTGAAGGATCACTATGCTCACTCAACCCGAGAAGATTCTTATTGACGTTGGTGTACCATCTATTAAGAATATTCAGTGAGTCGTTCAATGTTTATTCGATATAAACACCTACGTGTCTATACGAGTCTCCCGAGACTCATGGTTCATTGAGAAGGCATTAGAATCCAATATTCCAATATACGACACGTACTGTCTTAGCGGGTTTACTTACTGACCAAGTAATTGTAAACCTTGATCAGGAACAGTTAAAGAATGATATTGTTATGATACTGCTCAATGTCAGTTGCGACGCTTTTACAACTGTATCATAACCAATCACTCTATAGTCATTTACGTCTTTACCATAAAAAAAAAAAGAATTTAGATTATAGAAAATGTTTATTATATTCATTTATAAAATATATACAAAAGTATTTAGAGGGAAATACATAAGAAATTGGTGCTCATAGCACCAACCCTAACAATATCTTTATATACATCTTAGTGAGCTTATATATATTTAGACAACACACTCATTTTATCATATTTACCGACTGAATAGGATAAAAATAATTTCTGACCAATTATCGATCGAAATATTACCGACCGAATATTTAGTCGATAGTCGGTCGGAAATACAATGCGAAATATTAATTTGATACCATTTTATATTGCAAACAATTACCGACCAAATTTTCAGTCGGTAAGTGATATCATAAATAGCGACGGAATGAATATTCTAATATTATCTTGAAAGCAAAACTAAGAGAAATATAAAATCTTCTTGATCATTTCATTATCATCATTTCATAAGCTCATTACATATATCTTTATATACATCTTAGTGAGCTTAGATATATTTGGATAACACACTCATTTTTTATCCTATTTACCGACTAAATAGGATAAAAATAATTTCTGACCAATTACCGACCGAAATATTACCGACTGAATATTTAGTTGATAGTCGGTTGGTAATACGACGCGAAAGATTAATTTGATACCATTTTATGCTGCCAACAATTACCGACCAAATATTCAGTAGGTAAGTGATATCATAAATGACGACGGAATGAATATTCTAAAATTATCTTGATAGCAAAAACTGAGAGAAATATAAAATCTTCTTGATCATTTCATTCTCATCATTTCATAAGCTCATTACATATATCTTTATATACATATTAGTGAGCTTAGATATATTTGGATAACACACTCATTTTTTTTTATCCTATTTACCGACTGAATATGATAAAAATACTTTCTGACCAATTACCGATCGAATATTTAGTCGATAGTCGGTCGGTAATATGACGCGGAAGATTAATTTGATACCATTTTATGCCGCCAACAATTACCGACCAGATATTCGGTCGGTAAGTGATATCATAAATAGCGACAGAATGAATATTCTAACATTATCTTGAAAGCCAAAACTGAGAGAAATTTAAAATCTTCTTGATCATTTCATTCTCATCATTTCATTCTCATCATTTCATAAGCTCATTACATATATCTATTGGGGTTTTGGGCGGTAATTCGGGTAAATGTAGCGGAACGCAGAAAATCAAAATTTTCCGATTTCAATAATTTTTCTTGGGTAATTAAAATAATCTAATTTATTTAAATTACTCAATACTTAAAAAATGAATTTTTTTACCCAAAAATCATATTTTTCAGTAATTATTGTTTTGCCTCAAAACTTTGTATTTTAATCATTTTAGTCCAAAATTGTCAAATACAATTCTAATTGATTCCAAATCAATCCCAAAATGATTTATACATTTCTAATACATGAAAAAACAATTTGCAACTCAAAGAAACCGAATTTCCATAATTTTCTGAATGGTTCCTAAACTTTCAAGAATTACAATTTGGTCATTTTGTTCAAAATATGTCAAGATCAAATCCAAAAATTCCCAAATTTAATATACATCATATATACATCAAATATCATCACATATATGAAAAGCCTCAAATTTGTGAAGGTTAAAAACCTTAATTTTATAATTTCATAATTAACAAAATTAACACCAAATTAATCAAATTCAAGACTTTAATTCAATTCCCACAAGACCAAAAAAATCTCACCATCATGAAACAACTCAAAAACAATTCTAGGTCAATCATGAGTGTCTAAGTAACTCTATAATGACAACTAGCCATCAAAAGGCAAAAAGAAAGATTTATAAAAAATTTTATGCATTCTAAATTAACATACATGCTTTCGTCTTTCAATCAAGCTCCCAATCATCAAAACACAACTATAAGAAAATAGATTAAAAAAATAAGCTACACATGTTGAAGCTTATGATCTTAGAAATAATTTTCAAAAAGAAGAAAATATGAAAATCCTTACCAAATTTCCAAAATATGCAAGCCTTTCTTCTTTCTTCTCTTTTTTTTTTCTCTCTTTCTCACTTTGTATTTGATTTTTTTAGAGTTCTTGAATTCTGAAACAAAAAGAAAAAATGGCCTTATATAATTTCCACAAATTATCGAAAATGTGACAAAAAATATAAGCCAAGTATTTTCTATTTTTGTTTCAATGAATGGAAAATGATTTAATTTTATTTGTGGTAATAAAACATCAAACAATTCAATGCTTATCACAAATAAACCAATTAAATCATGCCAATTAAACCAATCAAAATTGGCCACTTTATCCAATAATAAAAATGTCATTTATCTTACTTTATTAAGTAAACAAGATATTAAATATTTAATTAATTTAATTATTCAACATTTGAATAATTAAATATAAATATCTCAAATATTTGTATTATATTTACATTAAATAATCAAAATACATATATTAATAATAAATGTCAAATATCACAATTTGACATTTAAAAAATAACCGAAAGATCTCAAATGCATCTATTATCGTTTAATCGTTAAACGACTTATAAATAATCAGTATTATTTATAAAAGTTTCCCTAGTGTTCTACGAGTATATTTCATTAGTGAGACTCTCTAGGTTCATCCATATCCATCACGAAATCCAATTTCGTGTCCATAATCTACCCACCTGTAAATTATGACAAACACGGATAAAATCTCTGAACCATACAGGTCGAGGTCACTGCATACATATAATCCTTCCGTCATAGGTATCCGGATTATCCCAGAGATATATATATATAAACGTCAAATCTCTTTATGTATAATCTTGTTGACGATTCTATTAGCGATCTCTTAAAATAACACTTAGAACTGATTTTTACAGTGTACCAAAGGCCCATGGATTTAACAGATTTCTAATTCCATAATGGATACTGATAAGTGTGGTTTATACCCACTTATTATGGCATTCTTAGCTTTTTTTTTTTTTTATATTCGAGATATTTAATGTCATTTATAGTTTATTTTATGTCTTATTTGTAGGAAGCATTAGAACATCGATAATGGAGCAAATACGTGTGTTTCGGGATCTATTGGGAGCATCAGACTCAAGAAGCAGTAAAAACCAGCATCAGATGCGCACTGAAATTAAAAAGGCTATAACTTTTGATCTACAAAGAGTTACGAGACCCATAATATATCGATTTGCATCTACTCTAGGAGATCTAGTCATTAACATACATTTTCCAGGGAGTTGGGCGCCGTAGCGCTCACTGTTCAGCGCCGCAGCGCCCCATGCGGAAGAAGAAACCTGCGCAAGCCAGGAAAGTGATTTTTAGGGTTTTTACATGTATTATGACTCTCAGGCTCTACTATAAATATAACAGTTAGTCCAGAATTAAAGAGGAGGCTAATACACAGCACAAAACACAGAAATAAATATTTTTAGAGATCCAAGGAGAGGGTTGAAGGGCGACAAGAGGAGAAAAAGGTTGTGACATCTGAGGAGGAAGAGATTCGATTCGGGTTTTATCTTCTTATTTCTTTCTTAGAACTCTAATGATTTCCATTAGATTCATGATTTGTTATTGATAAGTGTGGTTTATACCCACTTATTTTAGCATCTTTAGCCAATTAGTTTGTTATGGTTCGAGCCATTTAATGTATTTTATAGTTTATTTTATGTCTTATTTGTAGGAAGCATTATAACATCAAGAATGGAGCAAATACATGTATTTCGGGGCCTATCGGGAGTATCAGACTCAAGAAGCAGCAAAAACCTGCATCAGCTGCGCACTTAAATTAAAAAGGCTATAACTTTTGATTTAGAAAGAGTTACGAGACCCATAATATATCGATTTGCATCTACTCGACGAGATCTAGTCATTTACATACATTTTCCTGAGAGTTGGGCGCTGCAGCGTCCCTGCGGACCAGAAACAGGATTTCAGGGCTTTTTAGATGTTTAATGACTCCTAGTCTCTATTATAAATAGAACAGTTCATCCAATACTCTAGGGGAGGCTAATACACCGCACAAAACACGAAAATACATATTTTTAGAGATCCAAGGAGAGGATTGAAGAGCAACAAGAGGAGATTAAGGCGGTGACATCAAGAGAGGAAGAGATTCAATTCGGGTTTTATCTTCTTATTTCTTCCTTAAAACTCTAATGATTTCCATTAGATTCGTGGCTTGATTATTTATTGTTTTATCTTTTGTCATGAGTTTACTCGTTAATTTTGGAGAACGATTGTAATCTATGCTTAAACCTTGTATTTTGTTTATCAATTTTGTTATGAAGTGTTATTGATTCATTTGTATTCTTTTGAGTTTAATGTTTCTTGATTGTTGGCCACAATTGATGATGATGAATGTTTAGAATCTATCACTCGAGAGAGGGGATTTTGAATGGACCTAGAGAATATAGCCTAGGATTTTATAGAATTCGAGAGAATCTGTAATCCTTTGAAGTCGTTAAAAGAGAATCACAAATCGTAATGAGTTGTTAAATATTGGATTTTTATAGAGATATCAAAGTCTGTAGTTAATGATATTTTCACTCGGCACTCGAGAGAGGGAGTGGATATTTTAGGAGTCTTGACTTATAAATAATATAACTGAACAAAGATTCATTGGCATGACAAATACATAAGTGACAGCTAGGTGAAATCAGGATCCAGAATCTCTATCATATTAGTTCGTCATATCAAATTATTATATATTTATTTATTTAATTAAATCTTTATTAATTATCGTCTAATTAAAGTTAGAAAGAGTTACGAGACCCATAATATATCGATTTGCATCTACTCGAGGAGATCTAGTCATTTACATACATTTTCCAGGGAGTTGGGTGCCGCAGCGCCCACTGTTCAGCGCCGTAGCGTCCCTACGGAAGAAAACCTGCGCAAGCCAGGAAAGTGATTTTTAGGGTTTTTAACATGTATTATGACTCTAAGACTCTACTATAAATATAACAGTTAGTCCAGAATTAAAGAGGAGGCTAATACACAGCACAAAACACATAAATAAATATTTTTAGAGATCTAAGGAGAGGGTTGGAGGGCGACAAGAGGAGAAAAAGGTTGTGACATCCGAGGAGGAAGAGATTCAATTTGAGTTTTATCTTCTTATTTATTTTTAGAACTCTAATGATTTCCATTAGATTCATTGTTTTTATCTTTTGTCATGAACTAAACTCCTTAATTCTGGAGAATGATGTAATCTATTCTTGAACCCTGTATTTTATTTATCAATTTTGTTATGAAATTTTATTGAATTTTTATATTCTTTTGAGTTTTATGCTTCTTGATTGTTGGCCACAATTTATGATGATGAATGTTTAGAATCTATCACTCGAGAGAGGGGATTTTGAATAGATCTAGAGAATATAACCTAGGATTTTATAGAGTTCGAGAGAATTTGTAGTCCTTTGAAGTCGTTAATATAGAATCAAAAATCGTAATGAGTTGTTAACTATTGGATTTTTATAGAGATATCGAAGTCTATAGTTGATGATATTTTCACTCGGCACTCGAGAGAGAGAGTGAATATTTTAGGAGTCTTGACTTATAAACAATATAACTGAACAAGGATTAATTGGCATGACAAATACATAGGAGACAGCTAGGTGAAATCAGAATCCAGAATCTCTATCGTATTAGTTCCTCCTAATTTATATTTTATATTTTGTTTCTTTAATTAGATTTTATTAATTATCGTCTAAATAAAGTTAGGATTATCAATTGTAGTACTTAGGGCGAGTTAACGCAATCCCTGTGGGTTCGACACTCTAAACTCATTTATACTAAAACTTGACACCGTGCACTTGCGGTACGATATAAAAATATCACAACAGATATCTACGCTCTGTACACAGAATTGACGGACCCTATCTTGATACGCACAGGATATCATGAGGATCATTTCACACCCAATGAACAGACGGAGGTACGATCTAAATAGATCGGTGACATGACTGCCATCAAAGTATGGAGGATATCTCATATATCCACAGTGGTATCTCAAGTTGAAGGATCACTATGCTCACTCAACCCGAGAAGATTCTCTTTTGACGTTGGTTTACTATCTATTAAGAATCTTCAGTGAGTCGTTCAATGTTTATTCGATATAAACACCTACATGTCTATACAAGTCTCTCGAGACTCATGGTTCATTGAGAAACCATTAGAATCCAATATTCCAATATACAACACGTACTGTCTCAGCAAGTTTACTTACTGACCAAGTAATTGTAAACCTTGGCTAGGAATAGTTAAAGAATGATAATGTTATGATATTTCTCAATGTCAGTTGTGACAACTTTACAACTGTATCATAACCAACCACTCTATGGTTATTTATGTCTTTACCATAAAATAAAAAAATTTATATTATAGAAAATGTTTATTTTATTCATTAATAAAATATATACAAAAGTATTTACAGGGAAATACATAAGAAATTGGTGCTCATAGCACCAACCCTAACAATATCTTTATATACATCTTAGTGAGCTTAGATATATTTAGACAACACACTCATTTTTTATCATATTTACCGACTGAATAGGATTAAAATAATCTCTGACTAATTACCGATCGAATATTACCGACCGAATATTTAGTCGATAGTCGGTCGGTAATATGACGCAGAAGATTAATTTGATACCATTTATGCCGCCAACGATTACCGACCAAATATTCGATCGGTAAGTGATATGATAAATAGCGACATAATGAATATTCTAACATTATCTTGAAAGCCAAAACTGAAAAAAAATTTAAAATCTTCTTGATCATTTCATTCTCATCATTTCATAAGCTCATTACATATATCTTTATATACATTTTAGTGAGCTTAGATATATTTGGATAACACACTCATTTTTTTTTATCCTATTTACCGACTGAATAGGATAACAAATAATTTCTGACCAATTATCGACCGAAATATTAACGACTGAATATTTAGTCGATAGTCGGTCGGTAATACGACGTGAAGATTAATTTGATACCATTTTATGCCGCCAACACCGATCAAATATTCGGTCGGTAAGTGATATCATAAATAGCGACGGAATGAATATTCTAACATATCTTGAAAGCAAAAACTGAGAGAAATATAAAATCTTCTTGATCATTTCATAAGCTCATTACATACATCTTTATATACATCTTAGTGAGCTTAGATATATTTGGATAACACACTCATTTTTTTATCCTATTTACCGTCTGAATATGATAAAAATAATTTCTGACCAATTACCGACCTAATATTTAGTCGATAGTCGGTCGGTAATACGACGCGGAAGATTAATTTGATGCCATTTTATGCCGCCAACAATTACTGACCAAATATTCGGTCGGTAAGTGATATCATAAATAGCGACGGAATGAATATTATAACATTATCTTGAAAGCCAAAACTAAGAGAAATTTAAAATCTTCTTGATCATTTCATTCTCATCATTTCATAAGCTCATTACATATATCTTTATATACATCTTAGTTAGCTTAGATATATTTGGATAACACACTTATTTTTCAATCTAAATATTTTCTTAGCGAGTTTCCAAATATTATTGTAAATACAAACTTTCATTATTCAAACACTTGTGTGAGTTATGAGTGCTCTTAAGGTGGAGCTGGTATAAAAAGTTTGAGGAAAATCTTGTCGAAAAATCTCTAGGTTGTAAGTTTATTGAAACTAGTGGAACCGTCAAGCGAGCTTAAAGACAGTGGACGTAAGTAAGTAATTCAGATTACTGTATCTTTTTCTCTTTTCTTTAGATTGTGTAATTTTATTTAGAATCATTATTATGTTTTATAATTATTGGTACAGATTGAAAACTTAAAATTATTAAGATTTATAATTTCGTATTAATTTTTTTAATTATCAAATCCACCCCTTCTGACTATAATTGGTAGTTGATAGTGCTTGTAAGGTATTTCTATGACTTTGTGTAGTTTTAGTGTGAGTAATTCTCCTTGAGAAAGTCTTCATATTTGGGCATTTATTCACATTAACTCGTTCCAAGGATGAGAACTCAAGTGTGTACAGCTTCCCAAAACAAAAGCACGTAAGACTTGGTAAATGATAAAGTTCCAAATATTGTAATTGGCTGATGAAAACCATAAAGATCCTCTCTCAATTTTTCTTCTTCAACTCGCTCCTGTATGATTTCTTCTAACTTTTCACAAGAGGTTATGTACATTATTGTAAGGTTCATTATACTTTGAGCTCTTGACAATGTCATCAAACTTCTCAACCCATGTCATCAAACTATTTCAATGTATCTTTTAATGGTGCCAGCTTCACGCTTTAGGGTGTAATCTTTGTCCATCAAAAATAAAAAAAAAAATCGTCATTTTTCAGTCCATAGCTAAGCTACATGGACAGATGTGTAGCTGAGATTTAATTTATATTTCTAAATAGAGGGAAAGAGCAGATTCAACGGAACAAAACTAGAAAGCATAGTCGTAAGATTTAAAGTGTTCAATTTAACAGTACTTTTCAAATGCTAATGCAGAAAATGTCATTAATTTGACGGGACATGTTTATTAGATCTTGAGTTCGAGTTTATAGGATATGCATTTTTTTGAAAAAAGAAACCCAAATTAACCAACAATTCTCCCTTAGGAACTGAAGAGATTAAAAAAAATCCTCTAAATAATATGTATTTGAAATAGTTTTTTTATATTATTAATTAACAACGTTTTCGAAATGATCAAAATCGTTTTCGTGATCATTTTTGATAGTTTGTTGCAAGTTACAAAACTATTTAAAATGCATTTTAGATAAGTATAAATGGAGTGAAACATCAAAGCACGTTTGCAGGCAAAATATATGAATCTATCAACATGAAAAATGGAATGAAGGCCATGTGTTATCTTTACAAGAAATAAGATTAAAGTCATAAATTTGGGCTAAGATTTTCAAGTAATTTAAAATTCAAATGGGAAGTTGTTTCCATATTTGGTAAATTGTTTTAAGTGTTTCCGTGTTCAACTGATTACATAATTAGATGTAAGTAGTTGATTTTGAATTGACTCTTTATTTCCATAAGTTGAATTTTAGATCTCCCAAAATTCATAAATTTTTATCATGGCAGCTGTGGCTATTAAATATTTACCAATTTGAGAGCAGTCCTTTGATGCAAGTGACAGAGAAAACCACTACTTCAAATCTGGAAGCATCTGGACGAAATCTTCATTTCAATAAATCTTTGATGGATTTGGAGAAAAGATTTTTCAATAACTTTATGTAGAAAATTTTCTAAATAAATATGTATATTTATTATGTGTATGTTCCTTGATATGTGTTTTTTGAGAATATAAATTAAAGGATATGTTTTTAAAGTAAATAGATATAACCCTTTAAAGTGAAGAGTATATTGGAGAGTCATAAACTTTTAAAGGTTCACAACTTTAAACTAAAAGTACATTCTCTTGAGTTCATTTTTAACTATTCAAAAAGTTCACTCCTAAAAGAGAGTCTAAAGTCTAGCTAAAAATATAGTTTGCACAATTTTCAAGTCCAAGTTTTTGAAGATATAAGTGTCCATTATACAGGAAGCAACCAAGTTATCAAGAGGAAATATTTGCCATAATAAATCTTTAGAACACTGAGACGGACTAATAAGTTCTTAAGGACATAGACTTTCTCGACTTGATTCAAGTTCATCATCTTCACAATAATTATATCCAGGATTTTTCATTTCTCATGCCTATGTTTAATTAATGACTTGCACATTTTCTATTTAAAGCTTTTCAATTGAATAATAGATGTAAAAAAGTGTTAATAACACATTGCACCCAATACTTTGATCAAAGGAAGAAGTTATGCAAGTCTTAAAAACTTTTTCCGGCAAAATCTTATTCCTTGAGTTAAGACTAAGTGGAAATTACAGGGACCGTCCAAACAAGCGATAGATTTTATAAAGAAATTTCAATTTTAAGATCATATAATATATTTTTTATATATATTGTTTCAATCATATATCGGCAGGATTTTATTTTAAAAATTCATCTAAAAACCTCAAATCTCAAAGTCTTCTCTATTGAGCCTTATGTTTTGAGATGAAATTTTGAAGCTTGTGGTATATTAACTGTTAGGAAACATAATCCCTAATATATTTACATGTTTGTCCTCTTAGGATCTAACCATACATGTATTACTAGTCCTAGATTTATTTACATGCTAATTGAAATAAATCTATATTAACCACAACACAATTGCATACCTTTTAATCTTGTAGAGACCTGTTAATCAAACTTAATTGATTGCTTAATTCAATAAGCAAATGGTCTTATTTATAGGAGGGAAATCAAGTCACTATGCATTGATTACTATTAATCAAATTATTAGGATGCATAATGACATTTTCTAACCCTTACAAAAAATGTTAACATCATGGGTGTATCATATGTTCCACACTTAACATTTCACTAATTATTGTTACTTAACAACTCTTGTTGTTACTTAACAACTCTTGTTGTTACTTAATTATTTGATTATCAACTCTTGTTGTTACTTAATAATTTCCAACATGAAATCATCACTAATTGTTGTTATTTAACAATACCAAATAATTAACAATAATTATTTGATTAATAACAAATAATCAACAATTAATTTCCAACATCTCCCACTCACACATGATGGGATCAAAAATTTTTATTATCTCTACAAGAATAATTCATATTTTGCAATTGTGCCGTGCGACCAGCATACTTCGAGAGCTCACTTGCTATACATCTGTTAGGAATATATAGCTGCTCGAAAAATGGATAGAACCATAGTGGATTATGTATGCAGTATCCTCGATCATTTATCACATCAGATCTCTCTCGATCTCTTTTCGAATGTAATATTTATTTTGTATTCACAATCATGTTTGATCACGTAGAACAACATAATTGGTCGACTAGTGAATACAAGCTAATATGATATTACTTATATAATGATCTTTCTCCTTTCTCGAATCTCTCAATCTTGATTCAATTCGCTTTTCCAGAGATGCCCTTTCGGATCGAATCTCTCATGATCCTTCAGCAACACTCCAAGGTAGCGATCATCAAATCTAAGTTTTAAGAAGCATACAAGAGTCTGAAGGGTACAATGTGAGATTGAAATAATCTCAAGGGTCTCATATGGTGTGGTGGACACAGATTTTGATGGCACTCGGTTAAGTACATATGTGGCAGTTAATAATGCATCACCCCAATAGGTTATAGGCAATTTTGCTTGTGCCATCATAGACCTAACCATCTCAAGAAGAGTTTTATTTCTTCTTTCCGCAACACCATTTTGTTGAGGAGTAGCAGGAGTAGTCAACTGACGACTAATTCCTTTTTCATCACATAATTCTCTGAACTGATCAGATAAATACTCACGACCACGGTCAGTGCGTAGTGCTTTAATTTTCTTGTCCAATTGATTTTCTGTTAAATTCATAAATTTTTTGAAACATTCTAATGCTTCGGATTTATGAGCAATCAAATAGACATAACCAAAGCGAGTAAAATCATCTATAAATGTGATGAAATAAGATGCTCCATGCCTTGCCCTGACATTCATTGGACCACAGATATCTGAATGAATTAGTTGTAGTGGAAATTCAGCTCTAGTCCATTTTCCAAATGGTTTTCTCGAAGTTTTTCCTGCCAAGAAATATTCACAGGTTGACAATTCTACCTTCTCAATATTTCCCATAAAGCCTTCTTTGGCTAATCTGTTCATCCTTTGCTGGCCAATGTGGCCAAGTCTAGCATGCCACACAGTTATATCACTATCATCACTGACAGATGAAGTAACAAACGAAAACCGGAATTGTTATTAAAACATTCAACATTAATACAATAAAACCATCAAAAAATAACCAGAACCATAGTGTATTGTACCTAAGTACAAATCAACACCAAATTTATGGAAGTTCAAATTGAAACCTAAATTAACCAAAACCAACACATAAACTAAATTCCGACGAATTTGTGGAGCAAACAATACATCATGTAGTAGTAAAGTTTTTCCCCATGCATGACTAACTTGCATGTTCCTATTCCTTTGACTTCAACCCGTGAGTTGTTGCCAACATATATCCACTTCACCCCAGGTGAAATTCGTCGAAATTCCACCAAGGCATCTTTATCCTTCGCTACATGGTCTATGGCTCCTGAGTCTACAGTCCACAAATGATTAGATTCAGTTAGAAAAATTGAACTTGAAACACATATTTCATTTAAATATGCACGAAAGGTATTCACCTTTTTTGGCTCAGTGCAGTCACGAGCAAATTGACTTTTCTTACCACAGTTAAAACATTTAACCTTTGCCATGTTTTTCTTTTTGGTAGGACGTTTTCCTTTCCCATGTTGATTGGTTTTCTGTTTCTTTTCTGGCTTGGAAGAATTTTGTTCTTTTCCGAACCCACCACCATGAAATTTTCTTTTCTTCTTAAAACCCTCAGGTTTGCTAGTTTCAGTCATATACACTTCAGTATTTGACTTAGCAGCCGCAAGTCAGTCGCTTTCTAATTCAAGGTGACGTTTAGCATCATCAAAGGTTTTGATGCTCTCATTGTGGGTTAAATGTATCTTCATATGCTCCCAGCTATTTGGAAGAGAACGAATGACCGCTTGGACTTTCTGTTCGTCCGTAGAACATGTCCAGCATCTGCCAGTTCAGTAATCATGTTTGACATTTGCCTCAAGTGTTTTGACAGAGTGAACTCAGGACGTTTCTTGTATGTGTCAAACTTGATTGTTAGTGACTTGAGTTTGGTTATTGATGTACTACCAAACGTTTCGGCTAGTGTGGACCACATGTCTTTAGCCATGTCATATTTCCTGAACTCTTTCATTAGGTCATTATCCATACTGCTAAGCAATGTAATGTGGGCAATGAAATTCTTTTTCTTCCAGGCCTCATAAGCCTCTCGGTCTCGCCTGTGTTGGGCTGTAGTGCCCTGTTCAGGTTCATCCATGCTCATTTTCAAAGTTTCAAGAACCTCTTGTTCTTCTAGCACATATTGGATTTTCATGCTCCAAATTTCATAATTATCGTCATTCAATTTCTCACCCTTGTTGAGTTCAGAAATAATGTTCTTTGTTGCGGAAGCCATATTAAAAACACAAAGTTTCTACAGACATTCATTCACTATTGTTAATACTTTTGTCTTATTTTATCATGAAAGAAATTATGTTTTATAAGATTTTTCAATGGGGTTAGAGTCAAAAGTCCACTATGTGTCCAATCATCATCCAATCACCCAATGTAAAAATATTATCAACATAATCAATCATGTAAAATCATTTTCTAAAAATTACATAAATTCTTAGAACATCTTATTCATGCGACTATTGTACATGGCAATCATTTATAAATTAAATTCAACATGAAACATTCATATATATATATATATATATAAATACAATATTTACATGCTGTAAAATAACAAACAATTACACACATAGTTTTATCATAGAAAAAACTAATATCTAACACTTAAAACTTTTCCGGTTCTAGTGTTCCAACGAATAAAAGTCTTTGGATAAGAATCCTCAAATTCTTTCGGTAACTGGTAATTGATCTTGGACAACCATGGGAAACCTATTGCAAATTTCGGATCCTTGCAACGTTTCCGAGACATCAAAGGAAAAATGGTATTATTTACCTTAGATTGAAGATACTCAATCGCTAACCTCTCAATGGCTATGTTGTATTGAACAAGTAGTTCTTCTGTGTGAGTTACTAATTTCCAAATATCAGTAAGTCTTTGTTGCCATATTCTCGAGAGAGTATTTCGTAGGTATCTCACTCTGTTCGGTTGTCCTATCCAATTACCCTCGCATATAGATTCTTGTAACATGTTATTGAAGGTGATTATATGCGAGATCATATCATCATCTTCTTTCATCCGATATTTATCCAAATCCAGCAACATGTATTTCAATCTTTCACTGTGGGCGGATGTCATAACTCTTTTTGCAGTTCTTTGTCTGATCGGCATGATTTTTCTGCAACAAATACAAAGAAAATCAATATAATGAAACACAAAGTTATATTAACTAAAATAAACATCACAAAGATATTCATTTACATAAACACAAAGTTTATATGATAAAATGAATTTATCATGGCCGATTAATACAATATGCAAAAGGAATTAGACATTTGACCATGACGGATCGGAATTACCGAAGCAAACCGATATAGACATGACCAACACGGGCCCAAACAGTTGTCCACGCGCCACCCACGTGCCACAGGAGTGGCTCACGCGCCTGCACGCGCCTCCACGCGCCGGCCACGGGCTCCCACTCGCCCTCACGCGCCGTCCAGCCTCGGGTAACCTTCACGCGCAGACGACATGTCGTCCGCTTGTTCCGTGATTGTATGACATATCGGTTTGAATTTATAGACCCAGCCGACTTGTCGGTTATTGAGTCATGGACGACTTATCGTCCGTGGTATTTACATGCGTATGACTTGTCGTACATTAAAGCGGACGACTTGTCGTCCTCTTCTCTAAATAGCGGATGACATGTAGTACATCTATTCTGGGAGTGTTTTTCTGGGTAAAAACAGATTCAACTAGCCAAACTCTAGGGTCCATATCTTTCTCAATTTTAATCCAAATTAAGCAAATGATATACCAAATTGAAGATCTCATGACCTAGTTTTCAAAACATATTTGAACATGCGATTATCAATTTTATACAGAGAGTTATAATGGCACAAAGTTGGAAGAAAATTATTTTTGTAAAAACAAAAAACAGAAGCATTTTCTTAATTATTTATGCATGTTCATGCAATTTTTGTGTAATCTAACTAGAATACATGTATTTAAGCTAATGATACCAATGTTAGGAAACATAATCCCTAATATATTTACATGTTTGTCCTCTTAAGATCTAACCATACATGTATTACTAGTCCTAGATTTATTTACATGCTAATTGAAATAAATCTATATTAACCACAACACAATTGCATACCTTTTAATCTTGTAGAGACCTCTTAATCAAACTTAATTGATTACTTAATTCAATAAGAAAATGGTCTTATTTATAGGAGGGAAATCAAGTCACTATGCATTGATTACTATTAATCTAATTATTAGGATGCATAATGACATTTTCTAACCTTTACAAAAAATGTTAACATCATGGGTGTACCATATGTTCCCCACTTAACATTTCACTCATTGTTGTTACTTAACAACTCTTGTTGTTACTTAATTATTTGATTAACAACTCTTGTTGTTACTTAATAATTTCTAACATGAAATCATCACTAATTATTGTTATTTAACAATACCAAATAATTAACAACAATTATTTGATTAATAACAAATAATCAACAATTAATTTCCAACATTAACAGTTTGCATAAAGCAATGGAGAGCTCAATAATTGGGGGTCGATTACAATGTTGAACCTTCATCTTTTAATTAATAAAAATTGCAGAAGCTCAAGACTTGTATACTGATACTATTATTATTAAGCACTCAATTACAGCTGTCTAAATATTATGTTAATTAACAGTAATTTTGCTTTATAGCTTTGACCTATAACAAGTAGCATTTGATTTCATCAAATACTTCAAATTTATCAATGCATATGTTAGGAAACTAGAAGCACACACAATTCCTTAGCTTAGAAAAATCTCATAGTCAGGTCAAGTCCTTGTGTCAAAGAAATAATAGTACAAATAATTAGTCCAAAGAATGAAAATAATCAGAATTTGATCAAACACTTAAAAATTGGCATTGCATGTTATAAACACTTACAAAAGCACTCCCAAATTGGGGATCAAGCCAACCCACTTACATTTATTGAATCTAATAATTCCCTCTCTAATTTCTTAAAAAATAATAATAATGAAAATGAAAATAATCTGCTTCCAATTTTTTTCTCTCTTTTTTGAGAGTTATAAAGGCTCTTCTGTACAATTAGGTTCCTTCTTTTGTATGCTACCAATATTTAAAATCTCTTCCTCTTTGTTACCTTTTGACACAAAAGAAAGAAAATGAGCTTCTAACCTTTTTCTTTGCTTCTCTTTGTAATGGGTGTTTATTTTTTTGCCCACTTCATCTTCCTTTTTACTTTCTATAATTAGAAAGTTTCATGTTGTGAAGTTTGTTTAGGACCTCTTCCTTATTTTGTGGGTTCTATGACTTTTGGGCTAATCTGATGGGCAATCCATTCATAGGAAGTGCAAAAGGGCCATATTGGATTCCACTATTTGTGCCCACCATTGTCCATCTGTAAATACAAAATTGCCGAATGTCAGCAAAAATAAAATTAAAAAATTAAAACAAAATGTTTCTCAAAACAAATTCCCATTTTCAGTAAACTCAAAATTTCTCTCTTAAAATTTACCAACCTGTACTTTGTTGTCAGATGATGAAGAAGCACCAAAATTTCCAGTGAGTTAATGAGAGAGAGAGGAATCACGTGTCAAGAAGGATGCAAAAAGCACTCTTGGGAAACGACTTTTGAGATTTTGACCAAAAGCCTTGAAATTGGCTCTTAAGCAAGACGAGAGGGAAGTTTAGTGGCTTTAATTTGCTCTATATAAATAATTATATAGAAACAGATAAATGACATAATTCTAAGTATAAAAATTTATGTCATTAAATTTGGCTATTTCTATCTCTTTCAATGATACAGATCTAATCACATTAGCATATGTGGTTGAATTTGTGTCATTTATATGCGTTGATAGTATTTTTTTTTTCTAATTATAGTTTCTGAATTTGTGTAATTTATATGAGTTGATAGTATTTTCTTTTTCTAATTATAATTTCTACAATCTTTAGTGATGTAGTATGTACAAATTTAGATTCGTATAATAATTTATGGATTCGAGTATGAATATTATCCGTATGGATTTTTACATGTCCGAATCAGTAAAGAAAATCCGGATTTGTATTTTTCATTTTCAAATTATTTAATTTTAATACTTAAAATAAAATAATATCTCTAACTAAACAATAACAATTTAATATCTAAGACAATATTTATAATTTAAAATTCATACAAAATAATCTAAATCTAAGTATAAAATCATAAATAAAATTAATTTTCCTATTTAAGTAACCCGAAACATTTTGATCTTTTTTTTTTAAGTTATGTAATTTTTTTTTATAAAAAAAAAAAGTGTTTTAGTAACAAAATGGGTGGTTTGTTTCTTTTACTTTATTAATTTGAATTTATATTACATTAAATTAAAAACTTAAAATAAAAATAAAATAAAAGAGTTTGAACTTAAATTTTTAAAAACTTAAGTTTGCTATATATCCTCTTAGGATGAGAGGAATCAAAGCTCACGTTATTTGATTACATTTTTTAGATAGTTTCTCATTATAATTATTTACTCATCATCATTATATGCGCGTGTTGTTGACCCTTCAGCTCCCATTCCGCTTGCACTTACAAATGCATTGTCGAACAAGTCTTCAAAGTCATCAAATGCATATTCTTGTTGTCTCAAATCAGCTTGGATCCAATTAATCATCCACACATATTGTTACTTCTAAAGTGCTTGTATGTAATGAAGATCGTCTCACTTTCAAAATATTACCTCTTAAGGTGAAGGCTTGTTCAACCGCAACGATGAAAACAGGTGCTGGCAGCACCTTCTTACCAATAATTAATAAAACATGATAGATATTTTGATAAGCGTTTATTTTCGGAAAAAAAATATATAATGAGCGTTTCTAATTTTGTAGTTGTAGCTTTTAGTGATAAATGAATAAAAAAGTGAATTTTTTTTCAAATTTTGTATAATTAATATAATTGTGAAATTCTTTT
>SKCR01003267.1:0-54281 GCA_019454045.1 Zanthoxylum bungeanum
GCTGTTAAGGCACCTAGATAATCATTTACTCGTAGCTTACTGTGATGGACTAATTCAGAGGACTCGTTGTTTATTCCTGTCACCAAGCGATAAGAGCCTAAGAGGCTTGGGTATTTAAGAGAGTTCACTCCACCCTCCATCTGGGGAATCTATAACGGGAAATCTATTTGACAGTCAATCACACACCATAACTCGTTGGCACGTACCTTAAGCCTTAAGGTATAAAAAAGGTGCGCTCACTTGGTCGTTTGAACCCTTGAGTGGGGATTCCTAGTTGTGGGCAATCCTTCGTCAGTGAGAGCCTTTGTTCGTACTCCCGTAAACCCGTATGTGAACCTTAGTCGCAAAACTAGTAGAAATTATTATTCTATGCTTATATTTTGGGCCGTCGTCATTTGGATCCGGTTGGACTTTTTGTCAAGAGATATGAACTCGTTGGGCCATTTAACTGGGACGAGTTAGTGTCCTTTGAAAATTGGGCCAAAAGCTTCTAAAATGTCGATGGGCCATTGTATGTGTGGGCCTCTCATCATTTGAAGTTGTTTAGCTGCGTTGTTACAAAATTTAAACCTGTTGGGCCTTTTCAACTGGGACAAGTTTGCACCGCGCAATAGTGTGATTGAACACTTTAAAATGATAATGGGCCAACTAGTATGAAATTTTTTATGGGCTTATATATTACATGCATTGCACGCATACATGCTAACTGAGAATTTTAAAGAAATATAATAGATTCTCATTGGGTTAGGGAAGACTCACTAAGAGGCCAATAACAAATAGCAGTGGATCAGAAAATGAGGTATCTCGCATGGATCAACTGGAGAATGGTCTCACCAAGATTACTGAACAGTTACAAACCTTGGCTACTGTTGTGGCTAGTATGGTTGTGCCCCGTGCTGGGGGAAATTTTTGAGAATGTGAGGCGTGAGGAGCCTCCGAATGGGTTGGGGGATGACATCCCCACTTTTGATGATGATATGACCGAGAATGCCGCAGTGAGAATAGTCGGGTCTCATGCTGAATTACAGAAACTCTGTGATTAGGTAGAATCGGTTACCCGCAAGATGAGGGTAAACATGAAGACTTGTTGGACTATGAGCTGATGACCTTTGAGGAGCAGCTACCGGCTCAGTTTAAAATGCTCGACATAGCCAAATTCAATGGGAACGGGGACCTGAGGATCCATCTCCGGCAATATGTCTCGGTTATGAGTTCAGTGGGCCTTTCACAGCGCCAAGTTCAGAAGATGTTTGGGATGTCACTTGAGGGGGCACCCGTAGTGTGGTACCATAGCCTTGAAAGAAAGGTTAAAGAAGATTGGAGAGCATTGGCGGAGACTGTCATGGATATCGAGGAGGAGGAAGCCGAGAATCGGAAGTTTTATGGCCAAAATAGAAGGACTTTCGGGGGGCCCTCTGAGACCAAGACCACTACTGCTGAGGTTGCTACTGTCAGAAACAAGCGATTCTCCGATCTTGGTAGACCTTTGTCAAAGGTGTTTGAAAAGTTGAAGATGCTTCTAAAACCTTTGGAACCTAGGCCATACCCAAATCCTGTGCCACCGCACATGAACTTAAACCAGTATTGTTACTTCCATCAAGAAAAAGGCCATGACACCGACAACTGTACCCGCCTTAGGCATGAGGTTCAAAACCTCATTGACTCTCATAAAATACCCAATCCAGAAAAAGAACAACCTAACACATACAAAAATCCATTACCTAATTACCACTCCATTCCACCACCCACCTACATGATCAACTCTAGCCTACCTGAAACCTTTGTCCTCCAAACTCTCAACCACCAGGCTTCTTGCATTGAGATAAGGGATAACAGTAGTAAAGAACCATAGGTCGAGGAAGAAGGCGATACTGCGAATGATGAAGTTGTTCTCCATAGCTTATTTGATCTAGTATTTTTAATAAAGACATTGGTTTTGTCTACTTGTTCGAATCTTTTTTTTATGATAATAAAGGCGTTCATTTCGTTTACTTGCATGAGTCTCGTCTTTTCAACCTGTAACATGAGTATATTTGACAAAAGCATTCAACCCTGGCACTATGATACTCAGCGATATTTATAACACAGGGAGTCCTCGGAAGAAGCAAGCAGAAATGACAGGATATCCATTCAGAAATTGGGAAATGGGGCAGTGAGACTTTCAGACTTGGAAGGAAATGAGTTCACCGAGCCGATCAATGTGGGTAGGTTGAAAACAGTACTTTCCCTAAGGAATAGAAGAATGGTCATCAAGGGAATTGGCGGAAGACCTAACCTAACGGGATGGGAAACTCATTCACGCATGCATGTATACACGTAACATATTTTGCATTCCTTTTTGTGTTTTGTGTTTGTTTTATATTCACATGTTTTGAAGAAGAAAGAGAGAAAACGGCAAATGAAAGCCAATCAGAAGCATCAATATGACATCAGCAAGTTTGGGGACGAGTCCCAGGGTTGAGGCCCATATCAGTATCAGTCTGGGGTTGAGGCCCATATCAGTGTCAGTCTGGGGGCGAGGCCCACCTCAGTACTAGTTTGGGGGCGAGGCCCACATCAGTATCTGTTTTGGGCGAGGCCCACATCAGTTTGAGGTCGAAGACCCACTATCTTGAAACAGTTCGGGAACAAGGCCTAGGGAATAAAGCCCACATTCAGTACAGTTCGGGAATAAGGCTCACAGTCAATATAATTCGGGAACAAGGCCTAGGGGAATAACGCCCTATCTTGAAACAGTTCGGGAACAATGCCCAGGAAATAAAGCCCGCATTCAGTACAGTTCGGGAATAAGGCCCACAGTCAACATAATTCGGGAACAAGGCCCAGGGGAATAATGCCCTATCTTGAAACAGTTCGGGAACAAGGCCCAGAGAATAAAGCCCACATTCAGTACAGTTCTGGAATAAGGCCCACAGTCAACATAATTCGGGAACAAGGCCCAGGGGAATAAAGCCTTATCTTAACACAGTTCGGGAACAAGGCCCAGAGGAATAAAGCCATATTTTTACACAGTTCGGGAACAAAGCCTAGAGGAATAAAGCCCACTTTCAAAACATCTCGGGAATAAAGCCCTCTCTCAACGCAGTTCGGGAACAAAGCCCATATTCAATATAATTTGGGAACAAAGCCCAAATGTCAAAGCATCTCAGGATAACAAGTAAGTTAAGCAACAGCTGGCGAGCCAAGTAAGTAAAAATGCATGCATAACTTTGATAGGATTGTCATTGTCACACATTGCACAAGTCCCATCAAAGTGGGGGCGACGGTAGGCACTGTATTTTTGCATATAAGTCCCATCAAAGTGGGGGCGACGTCGGAAGGGAAAAGTCAGAAATTGGGATTTGGACATAGGTTATATGCAAATAGGTTGTATGCAAATTCAGACATAGGTTATATGCAAACTTAGATATGAGCCTTGTACTTATGCATGTGAGCTTAGAAATAGAATACCCTTGGGAATGTATGTTGCTAGATTCGATTAAATTATTGCACAAATCACATCATTACAAGTGGCATAAGTAAGAGACCATTCCGAACCCAATGGTTTGAGGTCTTCCCTTGCGAGGGGTGAGTGCGGCCTTAAATCTTTGTCCCGGTTCACACCGGGTGGCGACTCTATGTTATTTCTCCGGTTTAGTCCCCCGCGGGCTACTCCGTACTCCCAACCGGGCCGCGAGCCCGGAACAGCGTCGTCCAACATCTGTGTCCTACACATAGGAGATTTCTTGAATAAGCTAAAAGTATACAAATATTATTTTTTTATTTCTTTTAGCGTCGCCTAAATTAGACGCTAAAAGTATAATTTTTAGAATCGAAAACTTTTGTCGCCAAATATGAACTATAACGTCAGGAATTCTTCTTTTTCGTCGAAATAATTTGGACGCAAAGTAAGAGGTTTTAGCGTCGATAATCCGTATTTCGACGCTAATTATCGTTCTCGTCCATATTTTAGTGTCTAAGTTTTGCGTCGAAATTGTTCGATGCCATTTAGTGTTGGCGTCGAACTTTTCACTTTTGGCGTCGATTGTTTTTGACGCTAAAGACCTTTTTTTTTTTGTAGTGTTTGACGACATTCTGCTCTTTGTAGTGTTTGATGACATTCTTCTCTATCTGAAATAATCATCTTATTAAGCACAATAAAATCTAAATCTTCCTAACATAAATATATATATGAATTTAAAGGAATGAAAAGAGTAGATGTTGTATCATCTAGTAAAATCTCATACAATAATATTATAAGAATAAACCAAACAAAATACAAAATACAAAAAAAAAAAAAAAAAAAAAAAATCCACTGCCTGCATAGATCATTTGACAACATTCTATTCTATTCTATTCGAAATCATCTTATTAAGCTCAATAAAACCTAAATCTCTTTGTAAAAATATATATATATATATATATAATATATAGATGGATTTAGAGGAATGAAAAAGAATAACTATTGCTTCATCAAGTTAAATCTCATAAAAAATTATTATAAGCATAAACTAAATCAAACTAAACCAAATAAATTTTTTTCCTCACTGCATGTATAAATTAATCATTTGACAATATTTTGCTCCATTCGAAATCGTTTTATTAAACTCAGTAAAATCTAAATTTCCTTAACATAAATATATAGATGGATTTAGAGGAATGAATTGTATCATCAAGTTAAATCTCATACAATATTATTATAGAATAAAACAAATCAAACCAAACCAAATGAAACAAATTTTTTTTTCCATTACATACATAGATCCTTTGGTGACATTATGTTCTATTCCAAAATTTCTTTTCTTATTATCTCAGTAAAAACTAAATCTCTCTAACATAAATATATAGATGGATTTAGAGAAATAAAAAAAAAGAGTAGTTGCTGCTTCATCAAGTTAAATCTCATACAATAATATTATAAGAATAAACCAAATCAAATCAAAGATTTTTTCTCACCACCATACATAAATTTTGTGATGATATTTTGCTATATCCGAAATCATTATCTTATTAAGCCGTCTAAAATAATCTAAATCTCACTAAGGTAATTAAATATATAGATGCATCATCAAGTTAATGAATGGATGGAGTTTTTCTTGGCAAAAGTGTGCTTATTATTGTGCATCCAAACTTTGAGGACTCTCCTTTTGATCCCAATCTCTTGACAGAAGTGTTGCACAGAAGATTCCTCAAGCTTCTGTAGACTCCAGCCAGCCCTTTCAGCAAAGCTCAGCATCTTCTCCTTTTGTTCTTGTGTGAACTTTGTCCTAAACCTCTTCTGATGATCAGAGACAGGCCTTCTTCCCACTCCTCCTCCCCCTTCATCGGATTCCGAACGGGCAGACCCGCTCTTGCCGGAGAGTATCATCTGCTGCACATTATGATTCCGGCAGTCACATTCACATTGATCACATTCTAACTGTTTCCTATGGAAGTTCCTGTGGCAGTTGCAGGCTGAGCATTTTAGGGCTTCAATGCTACCTTCTTCTCCATTTGGCATGAACTCGCCGCATCCGTCAGTGGCGCTGCCTCCCATGGCTGCTGCATGGTTCTTGAGGCATTCCTTGTACCTGATCACCACTTTTTTGCATGGCTTGATCTTCTTCTGTTCTTGCTTCTCCTCCTCGTCCTCTTCCATGGCCATGCCATGAGGGCTTGACCTATTATTATCATTATTATTATTATTCATCTCTCTCACACAAAAACAAACCTATATGTGCCCTTCAAAATTGAATCTTCTAGTGATAATTAGAAAATCAGTTGTAGAATAGTGAAGGGGAAAATGAATTATAAGTTGAAAATGACACATGTTATATGGACAAAGAGATGTTGATGAAGAATCCTAACATTGGATTCTTTTGGCAAAGAGAGAGAGAGAGAGAGAGAGGGAGAGCAAAAGTTATATAAATTAATTTGGAAAAATAAAAAAAAGGATAAGAGAGGGAGAGTTGTCAAGTAATAGCTAGATAGATTGAATTAATAAATTTGATGGTGAATTTTGCAAGTGAAGCAATAACAACTGGATAGCATATTTATATAATTAAATTAATGAGATATATAGAGTGAGAAAATAGGGTGGGGAAGGTTGAAGGATTTAGTGCTCCATGGTATATGTATTTAGTAGACTTAACTACTCTTAATTTATAATATTGATATGGAAAATTATCAGCCGTCTATTCGATCTTTAATTAAATTTTGGAAAAACGTTTTATTTTTTAAATTTATCAACCGTCAATCTTAAGTTATTAAAAATGGATATTTTCCATCTAAAAATAGGAAAAAATGAATATTTTACATCTTAAAACTAGTTATGAAAAAGACATTTTTCCACCTAAAAATTAATAATTTGAGTGGAAAATATCATTTTTAAAAAAACTTATGGTGGACCGTTGATAAATTTAAAATACGATTTGTATTTTCAACTTTCATAAAAAAAATCGAGTGGATAACTGATAATTTCCCTATTGATATTGATGTGATCACAATTATAGGGACTATACATTATTAGGATATGGGTATTGGACAAATATTTTTTTTTGCCACGTTTGATACTTGAAATTTCAAGTCTAATGTTATCAAATTACAATTTTATTGAGTTTTTGTTAAATGATTTCTAGTTCAATAACCCCCTATTTCAACTTCGGTACCCTTATACCTATACGGGATACATTAGCAAAACACAAACGAGCCAGAATACTAGAGAGGTTATTAAGATGTTTGATTTATTTGAATCCTTTTTTCATGACGGTTTGTTGGTTCATATGGATAAAAAGAAATCATCTGAATTTTAAGAATGTATCTAACGAAACTCTCTCTATTCGTTTTTCGTTTTGAAATTCTTAAGCTCATCTCTAAATGGTTATCCTCTAAGCATGAAGATTTTGATCTCTCTTCACCAGCAGATTTAGTTCATTTCTCCTCATTTGTTAATTCTTGGACATATTTGTAGATTTTCTCTTTTTTTAATCTAGATACTCATTGTATTTGTTTTTTTTTTTTTTTTTTTTTTTTTTTATAAAATCATTTGGCTGAATTTTTTGGGCTCATATTTTACAGTCGTTGATATGATTAATATTAACCTTCTCTCTTTTATAAAAACAAAAAAGTTAAAATTGTGGACATAAAAATTAAATAAACCAGGAGTACTTCTTGCTTTGCTTGCACTATCAGCTAGCTATTGCCAGATCTCAGGCCTTCAAATTAACCCCAAAAAAAAAAAAAAAAAGTGTCACGCGTGTACTCACACTTGAAATAAATTCAAGAAAAGACAACCTCAATTTTATATTACAGAAAATGTGAACATGTAGGAAGAAATTTATTGAATATATAATGTGGCATGCAGTACCGCTTCAATGATAGCAAATAATGAAAATATGAACGTGGTTTGGTGGTGTAAGGTTTAGGATCTTATTTTGAAGTATTCAGTTCGAATTTAGGGAGTGTGTTTTTTTTTGTAAAAGTCTGAAACAGTCGGAAATTTTACCTGCTCCGTTTAAGCTCGGAAAAGATGATTTGACGATGAAATTTTCAACGATTCCAAAAAAAAAAAAAAAATTGTTCATCAGGGTAGTCTCTTATTTCAATTTTTTTTATATGATTTGTAACTAGGGTACATAAAGAGCGTGTCAATACAAGATCCGAGAAAGGTATACGTACGCAATTTTATTTTTTTAAGTACAGAGATAATTTTTAAGATTTGAATCCATGATTTCAAGTCCAAAATTCGTCTTCCATTTATAGCAAAGGTAAATATTAAGGGGAAAAAAAAAATTAAGACACCCCAATATCTAGCTATTTGATCACTAGCTTATGAAAATTATTATAATTTCTTTCCATGTCAATAATAGTTAGTTTGTTCAAGTTCAGTTAGTGAAATTAAGTTATAAATTTAAGAAATTGTAAATTGTAAATCTTTAGGAAATTTAGTAATCCTCCTATAGATACGTCAGTGTATTTTTTTGGTCCCCAATGGTCATGATTTGGTTGTGTAAGGCTCATGATCTCACCTTAAGGTCATTGGTTCGAATCCAGACATGCATTGTATTTTTTTGTAAGAGTTTGAGACAGCCGGGAATTTTATCTGCTCCGTTTTAATCCGAAAGTGATGATTTGACGGCGAGATTTCTAACGATTCAAAAAAAAAAAGGTTTATTTATTTATTTTTTATTATAGGTGCTATTTAGCTGGCTGCTTTCTTATGTTTCCTTTTTGCCTCACTGTCTAATGATATTATGATTTATAAAGCTCTAGATTTGATATTTATATATGCATTTGAACTTTGGAGTAATATCTTCATCCCTAATGCTCACATAATGACAAAATTTTTGGTGCTTACTAAAGAGATGAAAATAAGAGTTCCCATCATCATTGCCTAATTGTAGGGGACAATTAATAAATCTACCAAGTCAATCTGCATTAGGTCTACCACCATATGACTCAAAATTTTCATTACATTTCTTAGTTTTTTTAATTATATATTTCATGTGTTTTATTTTTGTCCTAGAAATTTTTTGTTACATATTTTAAATATTAAAAGACTTTGAAATGTAACCCATGACTTTGAGATATACATTGAAAATCTCTCTTACTTTGTTCCATTTTTTTACAAAATATTATAAATTTTGGTGGTATAAAAATTCACAATCATTAAGAGAATCTCTATATATAAAAAGTTAAACATTTTTAAGTCTCTCCATAGTGTCACGTGGCGGCTTCATATTAAAGTTATAAAATTAAATTAATAAATCTATTAAATAAAATACATATTATAATTTTATAAAAATTCTATTAAAAATTATACTATCCTATTGAAATTAAAAATAAGCACTATTAAATTATCTATAATTAATCTAATCTCTACAATTATTTTTTTTTTATAAAATTATAAAATTAAAATATCTCTATAATTATTTTATTATTATTATATCATAAAATTAAAATAATAAATTATTAACATAAGTATATATATATATATATATTAAACATTTTTAAACATCCTCATAGCGCCATGTGGCAGCTTCATATTAAATGTATAAAATTAATTAATAAATCTATTAAATAAAATACATATTAGATTTTATAAAAATTCTATTATAACAAGAAAATATATTATACTATCCTATTGAAATAAAAAAAAAACACTATTAAATTATCTACAATTAACCTAATATCTATAATTATTTTTTATTATTAAATTATAACATTAAAATATCTCTATAATTATTTTTATTATTATATCACAAAATTAAAATAATAAATTATTAACATAAGAAACCTATTACAATATAAAATATAATCTATTAAAGTAAGAAACCTATTAATTTAATTAATTAATATTTTAATTTATTATTATTAAATTATAAAATTAAAATAAAGAAACCTACTATAATAAGAAAACATATTATAATATCTCGTTAAAATAAAAAATATATGTGGCACATAATCTCTACAATTAATTTTTTATTATTAGATTATAAAATTAAAATATCTTTATAATTAAATTTTTATTAAATAAAAAACCTATTATAATAAAAATATTTTTTTTAATTTTATAAGAACTCTATTAAATCAAAAAATATATTAAATTATCATATAAATGTTAACATATTTAAGCATCTACATCGCGTCATGTGGTGACTTCATACTAAAGTTATAAAATTAAATATAAATATATTAGATAAAATACATATTATAATTTTATAAGAATTATATTATAACATGAAAATATATTATACTATCCTATCAAAATAAAAAAATACTATTAAATTATCTACAATTAACCTAATCTCTACAATTAATTTTTTATTATTAAATTATAATATCAAAATATCTCTACAATTATTTTTTATTATTAAATTATGAATTTAAAATAATAAATTATTAACATAAGAAATCTATTACAATATAAAAACATAATTTACTATTAAAGTAAGAAATCTATAAATTTAATTAATTAATTAATTAATTAATATTTTAATTTATTATTATTAAATTATAAAATTAAAATAAAGAAACTTATCATAATAAGGAAACATATCATAATCTCTTTTGAAATAAAAAACATATGTGATACTTAATTACTACAATTAACCTCTACAGTTAATTTTTTATTATTAAATTATAAAATTGAAATATCTTTAAAATTAATTTTTTATTAAATAAAAAACTATTATAATAAAAATATATATTATGTAAGAAAATATATTATATTATCTTATATAATAAAAATACTATATTAAATTATAAAATTAAATTAATAAATCTATTAATAATAACCTTATTATAATAAGAAAACATATTATACTATTCGATTAAATATATATATGTGTGTGTTAAAACTTTTTAGCTTTGTCATCGCATCACATGACACCCAATCTCTAGAATTAATTTTTTTATTATCTATTATAATACGAAGATATATCATAATTATCTATTAAAATAAAAAAAAAAATTATGTGTCACTAATCTCTACCAATAATGTTTTTATTATTAAATTATAAAATTAAAATAATAATTTATTAAAATAAAATAACTATTACAATATAAAAAAATATAATCTCCTATAAGAAACCTAAATAGCACCTGCCCACAAAACCTAATCAAATTTTTGGATTTCGAGTCTATTGTATTTGTTATTTTATTTTGAATTATTTCTACAATTTTATTTATTTCATGAATTTTTTTATTTATTGTGCTTTAGGATGCAGACTCTGACTATTAATTTTTGCATAGTGAATTAGAAATTTTATTAGAGAATTGAGAGATAACGAATATGAGATAAATATTAAGTGTAAGGAAATTAATTATCTCATCTAAACTATAAAATCGACAAGATCCATAATATTTACAAGATTAATACCTGAATTGTTGTAAATTCTTCAAATATTAAGTTTGGATTGAGGATGGACATGTCATTTGGATGGTACCCTATGAGAAGGGTACATACATGTAGGGACATGTCCTCCAATTAAGAAGAACATACTTCTAGGCTCCAAGTGGTGCATGGGAGGGGTATAACCTTTTGGAGGGTTGCACCACAAACCAAATGGTGCCCTTAAGGCACCATTCCATGCATTTATAAAGAAGCCTTCATGTTCATTCTAAGGAATCTGAATCCATCTAGTAGAGAAGTCTCATATTATTTTAGAGTCAGAGAGAGTTCCCCATTATCCTAGTTCAAGATCTTCTTAACGAGTGTCTCTTGAAGAAGAGAAATCCAAGTTATCCTGGGAGAACGTTAGCCACAAAACCCGTAGAGCACCGAGGCGGGGCTAATAAGTTTTTAAGGACAGAGGAAACTCGACTTGGATCACTGATTTCGTCATTTTTTCCAGGTTTTTCTTGTTCTCCAAAGTTTAGGGTTTATGGTGTAATATTGGCATGACTTGATGATTTGATTTCATCGTTGTTATTGATGCATGTTAATTTCGGTTAATGACACTAATTCCCCAACAATAAATATATGCACAACCCGCACAAAGTGCGAGCTCTGTGCTAATTTATATATATATATATAAAGATTGATAAACTTTACATATAGATTCAGGATTGCACTAAGGAAAAAAATACATTTCGCAGTGACATATGGTATATCAAAAAAAAAAAAAATAGATAGTTAAGATCGAATTATATGTCACATGTTATTATGAGAAATAATGATAGAAAAAATAATGAGAAGATTCTAATTCCATGAATAGAACTACCAGGAAAAGGTTTGAATTGAGTTTGTAACTCTCAATTAATTCAAAACCTGAATTGAAATTGATACGCAACTCATTAAAGGTGTATCAATGATTAAAATGGTGTGAATATATCAAAAGGACAAACACTTTTTTTTTTTTTCCCCAAAAATGGAAGAAAAAAAAATTATGCATTTGAAAAAGATTAAAATTGAAATTCTATAAAACAGTATTAATATACACATAAATGAATAAATAAATTACGATATGCCATTATGATGCGACGATTTGTTCTTTGGAGGAGTGACATTATGAGATATTGAGATTCGTCCACTTTGTCAAACAAGAATTTTGTAGGTTAAAGATATAAAATATACTTAGAAATCTAAAATTTACTTGTAATTATAACTTTATTTAAGAATATACAGGCAAATCTCGAAGAGATTTTAGATTAAATTTTTAGGGTTATATAACATGTTTAAATATTAATCTTAATAGTACTGCACATAAGTTGGGGGAGAGAGTGGCCTTAGAGAGAGTTGACATAGGTGGTTAGTTGGACTCCCAAATTTGATTCAAAATTAAAGTTCCCGAATCCATACAAATTTTAAGTTTTAGTGTATAATATGACTTGTATATTTTTATTATTTATCAACAGGGACCACATTTTAAAAACTCATATAGGATTCTATAAAATTTAAGACAACTTATGACCACTCCTAAGATGGAAGTACGGTGATGAAACTCCCGCGATACGGTAAAGGGATCTCTTGATTGCGGGCTTATTATCTCTCAGCTCTAACAACTAGCCAATTCATTACTTGTTACATATATATATATATATATATATTTTTTGAATTATAATTCTACATATATACAATCTGAAATCTACTGGGATGTTCAATACATACAATTATCGCACACCCAGACATCTACGTCTACTAAGAGACGAGCCTTAACCGGAAATATAATCGGAAATATCTAGTCTCACTCAAATAATCAGGGAGAAATCTACTCTCAAATCCCAATTTTTAGGATTGAAGATAAGAATCCCAGTAGAGTCCCTGCTGAGACTCGAAGGGGAGAACATGTGTTATCATTGGGCCATGAGCCCCAGTGGCTTACTTGTTACATATATGAGCGACTCTAATATGCGTTTATCATGCTTCTTTTAGGTCAATTAACTTAGTCAAAGAATCTGTCTAGTTCTCTTTATTGAATATCTTCTCTATCTTCATATCAGCACGCTCTGTTATTTTCCTAATAAAATAATATCGCTTGCATATTTACTTAATTTGTGGATTAGTCCATGTTTTTTCATGGATGTAGTAGGGGACATTAATTGAGTTTTGATAAGTACATAATAATATTGATAGACCCAGTCACTATTCCGGTTTAGAATCGAAACCGAACTGATCGGATGAAACGGAATCGGAATCCATTTCGGTTCAGTTATGGTTCCACATAATTTGTAATCGTAACTTTCAGGTTTGGTCTAGTTCCGACACCTTTTCCCCAAAAATTAAAAGACCAAACCGTAACCGAACCAATTTTTCCGGTTCAATCCGATTCTACGATTCCAATTTCCTGAAACCGTATCCCGTGGTGCATATAAGAAATAGAGCCTTCATTTATCACACTTGATCTATGTAGCTTTTAATTTCTCACACCAAAATGATAAGGGAGCCTTCAATGGATTTAACATATCAATCGTTCAATGAATTCCACTGTACTTTTCTCGTCTGACATATACCAACCAGTCATACTCATACGCATATCCATCACTTTTTATTAGTTCTAACTAACGAAAATTCAGGCAGCAAATGGTGTGCTATTCCAGCAATGACATACATACAATCTTACTAACAAAAACTACACATTTCTCACTGTAGCTACAGTGATTGCTACAGTAATCACTGTAGCTACAGTGAGAGAGGTGTAGTTTTTATTAGTAAGATTGTATGTAAGTGTAGCATTTTTGTTTTAAATTAACCATCACATATTTTCCAACTGGGTTTATCCTATTGACTCTTTTAAGGCAATTTATTGCATTCCAGTTGTTCAATTTCTAGCCACTAACCAATTAGAAATTATAAATATAGCCATAATGATGATTAGTTAGCAACCATATGATCTCCATTTAACAAAAATTGGATAGCTCCACATGGTGACCTACATTTAGACTTTAGTAACTAGACTAAATTGTCGCTCTCTTTTTTAAAAAAAAAATATATATATATATATATATTTATTAAATTTAAACTTAAAATAATAAATTTAAAATTAGAAACTTAAAATAATTTGTCCTCCAATGAAATGAAACTTGGGCTATATATATATATATATATATACTATTTTTGTCCGTGCCTACGGCACGGTGTTACACAGTATTTGGCCCGTACCTACGGCACAGTGTTACAGTATTTGTTCGTGCCTACGGCACGGTGTTACAGAATTAAATGATTTTATTTTTTAATTAAATGATTTTATTTTAACTTTCTATTTTTTAATTTGAAAATTTGAAATTTTTTTACCCTTTCCATCAATCAATTCACTCACTTTCCTCCAATTATCAATGAAATGATCTGGCCCGTCAATTAAGCCACATAAAGAGAGCCGTTGGATACACTATCTTTCCTCCAATATCATTCTCCTTTAATTGTATATATTATCTCTTCTTTTTGTTCCTAAATTATGAAGCATAATGACCTATGAACTCTAGGAGATTACAATAATACAAAGCAAAGCAACCCCAAAAAAAAATAAAGCATACTTAAGCTTAATAAATTTGGGTATTATTAGTTCACAATGAACGTTGTTTGATGGTCTAAAGTTCAGGATATGATTTTTCAGGTCCTAAGTTCGAATTTAGAGAGTGCGTTTCTTGCAAGAGTCTGAAACAACCGGAGATTTTACATATTCCACTTAAATCCGGAAGAGATAGTTTAACGGTGGAGTTTCTAACGATTAAAAAATATATATATATATATATATATATATATATATATTAAGGTGTTGCTTGTTAGGCAGGAAATAGATATAAAGTAAGCTAGAGGTTTGCTACGGTCAATCATTCTCTATTATTTGACAAAGCAGTTCATATGCTGAGTCAAGCAGTGAATCCCATACAAGTAGTTCTCAAATTAGTTAATGACAGTATATATTATTAATTACATAAGGCTACATCGCTTGGGTTTACTAATTAAATGAGGCTACATTGTGTGGGTTTAGACTAATAGAATTAACGGCCTAAGATCTCTTGAGTAGACCCGGCCAAGGTTCCGGTTCGGAACCGGAACCGAACCGGTTGGAACCGGACGGTTCCGGTTCGGTTAGGGTTCCTTCCCTAGCCGAACCGGTTGGAACCGTTGGAACCGGTTTGCATATATATAATAATATATTTTTTTAATTTTTTAGATAAAAATTTTATTTGTAATTTAGTGTAATTATGTAATGTAATTTAACGTAATTTGTAATTTACATAATTTTATTTGTAATTATGTAATTTTATTTGTAATTATTTTCAAAATTAATAATTTAATGTAATTATTTGTAATTTGAGTTTTATTTTCAAAAAAAAAAAAAAAACCGAATGGAACCGGAACCGGAACCGAATGGAACCGGAACCGGAACCGAACGGTTCCGATTCCATTTTAGTGTGGAACCGGAACCGAACCGGAATTAACCGGTTCGGAACCAAACCGAACCGCCAGTCCGGTCTACTCTTGAGGGCCGGAAAATGCATGTCTTATCTTAAATCTACAAAGTGAATTGTGATTTTAGTATCCGACAACACTCTTTACTCTTATCGTATTTCAAAGAAACCTGAGGATTTTAGTATCGGACAACACTCTCTATTCTTATCATATTTCAAATAAACCTGAGTAAATCATTCAGCAAAAGCACCCAACCTAAACAAATCCAGCCAGCAGAGCACATGGCATTTTATTATATAAGCCCAAGTTACAAGTATACAACAACAAGGACTTGGGCAATTGCATCAAAGAAAATGGTATGATACAGAAAGACTACTATCTGGCTGTTTTAAACTGGTATGAGGAATAAGAAAGAGTACCAAGTTGCCAGCTACTGTGAATAAGTTCAGCCTTTGCATTTTCGCCGGCAGCACCCATGGCTACGTGCAATGGGTAAATGTGATCTGGCCAAGGATGAGCCATTTTTGCATGTGGTGCCTTCTGTTCGTAATAGTTCATGTCCTCGTATCTACAGAAAGAATCGAGTGCATTCAATTCAAAAGATAACAGTGAATATAATTACAGCGGCTAAAAAGCATTAGCACCTCAGTGTCATGTCCCAACTATAGAAACCATCCTAACAAAAATAGTGTTGAAAAACTAAATCAAACTCAAATTGACAACATGAATCAATACTTCATTGATAGAATTTGAAGGGAAAAAAAAGCAATAATATAAAGAAAAAAATATAAAAGAATCATTTGAAGAAAAAGGGAAAAGAGAAGGAAGCCTTCAAATTCAGATGAACAATGGGAAACCTTATAAAGCTGCAGAACAGGACTAATACACTAAAAATATTTTGTATATGGATTACAATGAAAATTTGATTTATAGATATAATTTTTTCTTACCTTCCTTCATGGAGAGCATCTTTAACCCAATTATCAAACTCCAAAGCCCACGATGCAACAGAACTGCTATCGTGTTGGATAGCCCTGAGGTTGTGAGTGGCACTTCCAGAACCAATTATGAGGACTCCTTCCTCCTTGAGAGGGGCCAATGCCTTGCCCATGTTGTAATGATGAGTTCCACTCTTATCCATCTGAACTGAGAGTTGGCACACGGGGATATCTGCTTCGGGATACATTAGCATGAGTGGAACCCATGCGCCGTGGTCAAGCCCTCGTTTTTTATCTTCATTTACACGCTTGATGCCAGATGCATTAAGCAGTTCTTTGACCCTCTTTGCCAATTCTGGAGCTCCTGGTGCTGGATACTTGATCTGTAATATAGGTAGCACATTATTAAAGACCGAAATCCATTTCTATGAGACATCAAAAAGTCATTCATTCTCAAGCTTTCTTCATTCCATCCTTGATGAACAAGCATGTTAATTTCAGCATATCTTCAATGCACCGTTTCACCAACTTTGTTATATGCAAGTGCAACTGATAAAATAGCTCCATCCACTTTACATTTAACCAGCTGTCAATGTTCAACATGACTCAAAAAACCAATGATCAAATGATCGTGACATTTTGCATACAAACAGATCCATCACACACCTCATTCAACATTGAAAAAATAAACTCGATCAGTTGTTTGTCCTATTTCCCTTCTGTTCTGACGGTAATACAGCAATACCGTTCATGTGTTTTCGAAAATGTCAAAGATTTTTTCAAGTATTTTTCCTCAATTTTGATTATGGCAATAGCATGTTGTACTCTCGGATGTTTATTTTTTTTCAAAATGACACATATATAGTCCATTTTTAACACATCATCATCTTCATACAATTTGGAAGTTTAGTAACAAACTACAAAAAGATGATGCTTGTTCTGGTTTAAAGTAAAGTTATAGCAGATGAATATCAAATCAGAAAAATGAAATCATGTAATGTATGTAAATACCAAAGATACAAGTAAAACATAGCACTCTATATAGAGAAAATGTTCCGAAAATTTCTACGTGTATTTATTTAAATGCAATAACCGAATCATACTTAAGCCACAAAAATTGACAGAACTTAACTCATCAATCCATCAACCACCCCAAAACGTGCACAACACAAATCTAACCTTCTCTGCCAAACCCACCATTTGCATTAGGTATAATCAACTTTATAATTATAATTATAAGTGTGTGGTAGCTGTGACGTCATTTGCTATTGATTTTTAAGCTTTCCTCAGCATATTCCGGACTATGTTATAATTATATGTATTTCGAGTCTTGTTAGATAAGTAATTTTTTGATGTAACAGAGTTAAATAGTAAATAAAAGACATATATAATTCAATTATCATTTATTTAATAAATTTTAATATTCTAACATGGGTGATAAAGATATTATTAAATTATAACATGAGGCACGTGGTACCTTCTTAGCATTCTAAATTTTTTCCTTATTAGACCCATGATTGTTAATGAAATGTCATGAATATATATGAAACAAAACCCAAAAAAAAAAATATATATATTAAATCAAACAAAAATATTTTCTCAATAAGGTCCAAATATTTTAATGTCATCGTACAATATCCAAATTTATTATTTCATTAAACTTATTAAGCGACTAAGTCATTGATGAAAAATCCTTAAGGGAAATGATATATTTGCTCATATTTTTCCCAAATTTTATCACAATTCTCTCACTGTAGTTACACTGAGCTACAATAATTCACTGTAGCTATAATGAGAGAGCTGAGATAAAATTAAGTAAAAATGTAAGTAAATTTATTATTTTTGAAATCCCATATCTCGATCCGTACCATTCGATAGGAATTCAGGATAATTTTTCCTTTCAAATAAAAAATATGGTCTGAAATCATCCTGAATCCCCAAATTTAGCTAAAAAAATCCCGAATCACAATATATATATGAAACAACTCAAAAGTAATGTGAAAATTTTAAATAATTGAAATTGATACGGGTACGTACATCATACATCTTTTTGGGGAAGCCATAGAAATCGTGGATGGTGTCGTGTCGCTGAACGACATTGACGGTGGGAACGTCGGTGTTCCAATGAGCAGATATCACCAGAATTGAAGTGGGTCTCTGTGAAAACCCTTTCGCTTGCCAAGCCTGCAAGAAACCCCTCGCCGGCAGCGACTCGTCGATAGACAACGTCGGCGATCCATGTGATATGAAGAACGTGTCCATCAAACCCACCTGTTGATTGTTGCCCACGTATTCAGAGTAATGGATTCGCAGAAAAGAGTAAAAATGAATGAAGTAATTGAATTTATATATATATAGACTATAGTGATGGTTGGGGTCAAAACTCAAATATGACGTATGCTCTTACGCCAAGTTTGGTGTGGGTTCTACTACAAGGGATGATGACAAGTCCCCAAGGGGTATGGCTTAGTGGTGTAAGGTACAGGATCTCACCATGAGATTTTGAGTTCGAATTCAGGGGATGCACTTCTGTAAGAGTCTGGGATAGTCGGTGGTTTTACCTGCGCCGCGGCCCAAAATGGGTGGTTTGGTGGCGGGGTTTCCATCGTTTCAAAAAAAAAAAAAAAATGATGACAATTGCTGGGTCTGTACGGATATCAATACACATATTCTACTCATTGAATTAATATATGTATGTATGTATGTATACTATATATATTAAGTGAGGATAAGCGGCACATCAAAAGGTGTATGTTTGAGCTGCATACATCGGCTGCCACTATTCTTTTGTTTGTTGCCTACTTCGTCACCACCTAAATTTCACACGTCGCTCACTGCTTACTTAATCACAATTGCCTCGAAACACTAACACTGTTTTTCTCAACAGTAGACACATAGGTTGCCTCCACCTACTACCTATTTCACCTTATTTTCTTTCACCTGACAACCACAAATAACCTAAATTGGTCAATTTCCTTTGCGCTTTTTCAACGGTCAGAAACTTCAATGATGTCAATGAGACTCACGTTATAGTAGAGGTTCATCAGAACAGATACAAGGTCATCGTCAATATTTAGGAAGCTCGACAACGAAAAGACGACAAGTATGAAAAATACGGGCGTGAAGAAAGCTTGCTTAGGTAGTAACATCAAGATCTTCAGTCTTAGCAGTTGCCTCATTCTACTCATGTCCCCAATTTTAATCTCCAAACTATAGGTTTTATTTTGTTAATTTAGGGTTTTGATTGGTTAATTTAATTTAGGGTTTTTTATTGTGTAATTATGCTAGATTTTTTTTTAACATTGATGACACACTCACAAAGTGTTTCTTTACTCCCAAGTATAAGAGTGTCGAAATAATAAAATAACTCGGTAAGTGCGGAGTCAATCCACGAGGAATAGATTTAATAAGATAAAATAATAATTCAATTAATAAAATAAAATATTGAGGTTAAGAGATCCACTATTGATATTTCAAATATAAAAATAATTTTTACTTTTTATTAAATATAAATTATAAATATTTATCAATCAATTTATTTCATTATTATCAGGTATTAATTATGCCAACACATGTAATCTGTCATGTCAATAATAAGTCATGTCAATGTGCTAAATATGCCAAAACATGTAGAACCATGTTATTTATAACTAATCCAGATCTTTAATAATCAACTCTCTCACATTTTTGGAATTTAAGTATTATCTGTGTCAATCGGGGACTGTCTACAACTAGTGAAGAGTCTTCAGTACACTAGAAAGAGTACGAATTTTATTTACAAAATAATCACAATTTATAAAATATAATATAAATAAAAAACACCCATATTTTCATACAAAGAGCTTCACCATTTACCTCAATATGATATAAATTAACAAAATAAAAACATACATAATTTTATTAATAAAAGAAAAAAAATTACAAAAAATAAAATAAAACACACATGATACTTACCTCAAATCCCCGAGATGGAAAAATGAAATAATACATCCGAACTAGAAGGGAGCTCTCCATTTTCTCCCCCAACACTGAGGCACCGAGCATCTCATTTTATAGAATGTGTCTTGGCACCTAATATTTACAAAAGCAATTGTCATCACCTTGTGATGACAACATATATAACTATATTATATATATATATATATTTGTTTTTTTAATTATAATATATATATATATATCAGTGGGATCTCCAAAATATATTTTATATATATTATATTAATAATAATACAATACATGTGTAGCTAAATGCATCATAAGCTCATTTTATTGTCAATCCAAAACACTCTTTTGGGTTTCCTGTATTCTGTAATTCAGATTTCATATCTATTCTTCATTTTGAGCTTCCAAAACAGTATTTTACCTACACAATAAATAAAAACATAATAAAAATATATAAACATAAATGTAATTGTTATTTCACAAATGTGTTAATTAAGGGAATTAATGAAACTACAAATGTGAAATGATTAATTTATCTTTTAATAAATATGCATTTTTTAATATTCATCAATTATAATTATTTAAAATATTCATTGATTGTGTTGATAATTGAATTATAATTAAAATTTACCGTCGATGGTTGTTGTTGTTTGGTCGACTGACGACAACTTGTAGCAGTGGGCAACTAAAGCGTTTGCTTGATGGATTCAATTTCTAAAGTTATTCATCACGATGAAGGAAATGTTATTGGGTAAACATTCATTAACAAATAAGCTTTTCATTTTTATGGCCAATTTATTTTTAAAAATCAAAATTTAATTCATAGTATATGATTTTAAATATTAATTTTTTTTCATATATTTATTTAACCAAAAAAAAAACCTATACAAATTTGATAACTATTTTACCTCATATTTACGTCGTTTATATATCTAACAAAAAACATATATTATTGGTTCAAATCCAATAGTAGGTAGAAATTATTAGATATTATTGGATGCAAACGTTTTTCATGTTAGAAGATTATTAACAATAATTATGGTATGAAAGTACACCGAGGTGAATGAGATCACTTAGAATAAAAATGTACCGTAGTGACTGACATTACTCCGGAATGGAAGTACACTGAGATGATGATCATCCCATAATGAAAGTACATCGGAGTGGATGATATCACTCCATATTGAAAGTACATCGGAGTAGATGATATCACCCTGGAATAAAAGCACACCGGAGTTACTAGCATCACTTCGGATAAAAAATTCCCTGGAGTGACTGACATTACTCCGGAATGAAAGTACACTGGATTGATGATCACTCCGGAATGGAAGCACACCGAAGTGGCTGACATCACTCAGCTCGATAAAACTGTACAATAAAAGGTGTCTGCTTGCTTTTGTATCGGTCTGGATTTCAGTTTTTATAATTTTTGTTATTATTTTAACTATTTTAATTTTTTTCCAATGACTTTATTATTTTCAGCAAAAGTATTAATATATATGGAAGTTTAAGGCTTTGAATTTTGAATATAATCGATGTAGAATGAAGTGTTTTAAACACTCAACCTGTGAGCAACAATATTTATATTCAAGTCACCATTTTACCCTTTTTTGTACTCCGGAATGAATGTACACCACATTATCTGACATCACTCCGGAATAAAAGTACACCGAAATGAATTATATCACTAAGAGTAATCAGCACTCCAAAGTAATGATCACTTCGGAATAGAAGTACATCAGAGGAACTGGCATCACTTTGGAATGGAAGCACTACGGAGTGATGATCACTCCAAAATGGAAGTACATCAAAGTGAATGTCTTCATGCCAGAATGAAAGTACACCGGAGTGAGTGACATCACTCCCGAATAGAGGTATACCATAGTGGATGATATCACTTTTTTACCATTTTACATCGAAGTGATGATCACCATTTTACCTATTTTGTCCTTCAGAATGCATGTACACTGGAGTGGTTAACATCACTCCAGAATGAAAAGTACATCGGAGTGAATCAGATCTCTCCGGACTGAAAGCACACTGGAGTGACTGACATCATTCTGATACACCGGAGTAATTGACATCACTCTGATACACCGAAGTGAATGAGATTACTTCGGAAGGAAAACACACTGGAGTGTGTGACACCACTTCGAGTTGGAAGCACACCGGAGTGATGATCACTCCGGAATGGAAGTACGCCGGAGCGAGTGCCATCTTTCTGCGATAAGAGTACATCGTAATGAATGACATTACTCCAGATTGAAAGTACACCGAAGTTTCTAGCATTACTCCGGAAATCAAGGCCACCGGAGTGACTGACATCCCTCTGGAATGAAGGCGCACCAAAGTGATGATCACTACAGAATGGTAGTACACATGAGTGACTGACATCACTCCAGAATGCACTCATAGCTGAGTGACTAACATCATTCTGGAATGTAAGTACACTGGAGAGATGATCACTCTGGAATAGAATTACACTAGAGTGATGATCACTTCGAAAATAAAGTATTGTAACACAATTGATTAGCCTTTTTTCAATATTACGCTATGTGATCATGCATCTAATACACAAATAAACATAGCTTAGGAGAAGATCAAACATTACCTAGTAAGCTTGATGCAAGATTCAATCTACTTCTCCTTTGTTGAAATTGTTGGAGAACCTCCAATGTGTGCAAGCTGGACTTCAAGATCCAACATTGATTTCCAATGCTAGCAAGCTTCACTTGAAGATCTAGTCTCGATTTCTCCTTAATGAAATATTTTAGAGACCTCACAAACTTCTCTAAACACCTCTCTAACTTAGGCTAATCTCTCAAGAATTACTTGTGTATAGCTTACTCAAGCTTGTGCTTATGCTTATACTTGTAATTAAAACTTTCCTAAAGCTGGCTATTTATAGCAAAACTTAGACAATTTTTAATTAATAAAAGTTTTAATCAACTTTTAAGTAGGCTTAATCCAAATTGTCCAAATATGTATAATTAGGTGTGACTAATCTCCATTGTCTCCCACTTTGATTTAATCCAATTAAATCAAGCCAGGGATTAGGAAATGGATTAGTTCAATGTTTGCCACTTTGATTTAATCCAATTAAATCAAGCCAAAACCACATATTATTACATACTTACAATTACCATAATATCCTCAAATGGTAGAAATAATTATTATTTTACAATTAAGCCATTATGTAATTATTGAATTAATCTAATTAGGTCAAAGTAAATAATCAATGTTATCCAATAATACTTGATTATCTTAGTTGATAATTATAATATCGAATATTATCTTTTATCAAAAATAATCGGCTACCTAAGTGCTCAACGAGTACACTTCATATTGGGACTCTATAAGTTCAGACACATTCGTCATATAAACCTAGCTAATATGTACGCAATTCGGCCACCTCTGAATTCGCGAAGAACACAAAAGACTTTTCTGAACTATACAAGTCGAGGTCATCACATATGTTTAACAATCTCTTTGTCGTAGGCTATTCGAGTTGTGCTTAGGAAACATAGAATATACCGTCAAGTTTCCAAGGCGCACATCTCATATCGACATGTCCACGATTCTTTACAATTGATGCGATCTACCATAGGTGATCGGCTTTGGCTAAAGTCTTTAAGAATTGTGATTTAACTCACATTGATACATAAACCCATTATGGTACACATATAGGCCGACAGATCCTATCTTATTTTGCACTTGATTATTGAGTGCATCGGTCCACACCCAACGAACATCTAAAGGCCAGACCAAGAAAGGTTTCTGACATACATGGCATCAAAGTGTGAAGGATCTCACACAAAATTAATGTTATCCTATAGTCAGAGGATTACATATGCTACTCGACTCGAGGAGATTCCTATTAACGGTGGTGTGTACTTTCAACTATTAGGAATCATCTATGAGTCATTCAGTATTTGATATAACGAATACCCACATGTCTATACGAGTTTCCAAAACTAATGGTACATCGCGTAAAACCATTGGAACTACAATTCCAATATACGACATGTGTTAGTCTTCTAGGTTATAGGAATTCGACCGTATTCCAAAACCAACGTACTAGGAATATTTACTTTAAGAATAGTTTACACCTAGTCTCAAAACTATTCTAAGGTCGATGTCAATCTTAGCATATCTATACATCAATCTAATACGCATAATGACAATACCATTATAAAATATGAAATGAAAAATGTAGTTATTTTATTAATAAATAATAAAATATACAATTCGGATTGGCACTCCAAGAACCAACTCCATCAGTAATCAACAGAACCCTACCTGATGAGGTCAACGCACATGGACATGACCCCGTTGAAAAGTTAGAAGGCGTGACTTTGATGTTATCATAAACTCGGTTTACCGACCCGAGGAAAGAAAATAAGATCACAGGCCGACCTGTATTAGGGTCATATGACATTTCCCTTAACTAGGAAGATGTGATTCCAGAAAGGCTAATGTTGATGAAGAGAAAGCAGCGATTCATAATGGTCATAGGCCTTATCAGCCGCCATAGGACAGTGCAGTAGGAGGACAGTGGCAGAGTAGAGCTTTCAGAGGCCGCCATAGGCTAGTATAGTGGCAGAGGAATGAGCTAATTCGATTGGTCAGATCTAAGGGTGGTTAAGGAGAGTTGTGGTCGTAATGATGGTCAAGTGATATGAGCTGACGTTAGAGTTGGTGGAATAATTGATTTGGGAGCTTATATAAAGGGGTTGAAGTCTCAAATTTAAGGGTTGAAAACTTTTGCATTTCACAACTTGTATAAGGGTCTTCAACCCGAGGACCAGTTTGGTCATCATTTGTAAACACCACCATCTTTTATAAAGTTCCTCACATCAACTCACAAACTCGTTGATACCGAGAACTATGGGACAGATGTTTATGGTGGTTCTTTGAGGGCTATTACCACGAGGAAGATTCAGATGCCGAGGAATGGTATAATAGAGATTTTACTTAGCCGGAAGTAGATAGCAAAGGCCCAATGGCCTAGAGACGGTTGGTGTTTGACAGAAAGATCCGACCACGTGGCACATAGAAGTTCTCCTAAGGGCAGTACATGTTAGAGGCAGTTTAAGTAGTATTGCCGACCCGACCACTGGAAGAGAGATTTGGGGTTGTTTGAGAATTAGCATAACCCAACCCGAGGAGAAATAAGGCTAATTATTTGTATTATGATGCTTTGGAAGTATAAACACTATATGCTTGTAATTGGGCCAAAATATTTATGTTAGACATAAACATAAAATTAGAGTTTAAAACTCTAAATTAAAGCTTAGAGATAGGGCTACCATTCTAGAATCACTTGACCACATTTGGGTGACCTAGAATTATTCACGAGACATTTCTTATTGGGATTCTAATTTGGTTTGTATATTGGATTCAAAATTTACGCAAGTGTGTATTTATAATAAATTTATGTTTTTGTAAAAATATTTTATATTTTGATTTTTATTCTATAACATTAGTTTATGTTGGTTTTGATGATAAAAATTAATTTTGGGTGTTTTTGAAATATTTAGGGAAGACCAGAAGAAATTAGGGTAATAGATCATAATTCATTCAGCTCACTGGAAAGTAAGCTGAAAGAAATTAAAAGAATAAGCAATGAAACAAAAAAAAAAAAAAAACAGTAGTAGTGCGTGCACAGTACGCGCGCACACTGTAACACGCGCGCACTGCACACTTGTCACACGATGATTTTTGTATTCGTTCGTTCTTGAGCTTCCAGACTCCGATTCAGTCCCGGTTTTTCCTATACACTCGTAATGAAATATAGTATTTCATTAAATATTTTAAAATTACACTCATGCTCAATATCTACAGGTTAGACCCATTTTCCGATGCGCGGGGCACTGATCCAACCCTAGGGGTTTCATAACTGCTCAAACATATAAAAAAAATCAAAGGCTCTTATTCATTAATTATTTAAGATGTATAATAAAAAAAATCGAAAGTTATAGGCGGACACTTCACCCGCCTTAGCCGAAAGCCGGCCCCGGACATAATTGTAATACATTATTTCAGCTGGCGGCTGTAAACCTGTAAGAGGCACAAGAGAGAGAGCCTTCTTGCCAACTTTGGTGAACTTGTTCTGCTTTTGCATTTTGACCAGCAGCACCCATAGCTACATGCAATGGGTAAAAGTGGTCCGGCAGTGGATGAGCCATTTTTGCGTGTGGTGCCTTCTCTTCGTAGTGGTTCACATCCTCGTATCTGCATAAAGAATAGAGTTGTTAGTTAAATTCAAACTAAAATTTAACATGTGTTGAATTTTATTTGACGCAGTCAAATATTTTATTCGATTTGTTAACCCATGTTTTGTTATGATACCAAGGTGAGCTAATACTTCGAGGTCTCCGACTAATTGAGGAACTCAACACTTATAACGATATCACTAGCATCCAGTTGCGAAGCCATTTAAAAACTTGAATGTGCTATTAACATTTTTACAAAACTACCACTGCGGTATTATAAATTTGCAACTCATGTATTTACAAATTTATAACTCACATTGTTTAAAATTTTATCAAATTTTGGGAAGAACCTATCACGATACAATACAAATTTTCTCCAATTTCTTCTCCAATTATTTGGTATTTTGTATTTTAATAGTTTAGGTTTATCATTTTTCTTGTTAAAAGAGCTTAATTCACAAGAAATTTCTCAAGCCAAAGTATATTAATTTTCTAGGGTTTGATTTTGATCTAAATTTTTATTATAATAAATTCATTAATGTTTATTTTCATAATTATTTCTTAAAGATTTCTTTAACTTTCTTATATATAAATGGAACTTTATTTAAAATTTGATTAGAAACAACTATCATTAAAATAAATTATGTACTTGAAAAAAAAATTATTAATATAATCTAGCCGAGCCTAGAAAATTTTATGACTAGCATCACTCCCAAATAGGGATGGCAAAAATTTCAAAGGGAATGGAGTTCCGCGGAGTCCGGTTCGTTTGGGATTAGTAAGGTGATAGTTTTTTATATTTGTTGGTTGGATGGTTCGGTACGGGTATTGATATTCCCGTTCAAATAGAAGTAAAGTCCTCGTATGAATAATGATCTATACAAGGACATGATACGTTAGGGACGGGTAAAGAGTTAAACGTTGATTTTACGTAACAGTTACAATTAAATCAAACCTTTAATTAACTACCTTCCTTGAAGGAGAGCCTGTTTAAGCCAATTATCAAACTCCAATGCCCATGAAGCAACCTCAATATCATCGATACTGAGGTTGTGTGTAGCACTTCCAGAACAAACTATGAGGACACCTTCATCCTTAAGAGGGGCCAGTGCCTTCCCTATGTTGTAATGGTACGTTCCATCCTTTTCGGGCTGAATCGAAAGTTGGCACACCGGAATATCGGCCTCTGGATACATTAGCATGAGTGGACACCATGCACCATGATCAAGCCCACGCTCTGTGTTTTCATTAACGAACTCGAACCCAGACACTTTGAGCAATTCCTTTACTCTCTTTGCCAGTTCCGGAGCTCCTGGAGCTGGATATTTGAGCTGCTCATAGTGGAAACAGTGACAAAACTAGAATTTTGATTCAATAGTGATAAATTTTGATTTTTATAACAAATGATAGATATTCTTTATTGTAATAAATAAGACTTTTCTTTAATTTATTAAAAAAAATTAATAAAATTTCGGATTTAGCAGGAGACTGTCCCCACTCTCATGAAGTGGCTCTGCCACTGGGCACTGGGGCAATGTTTATCAAAATTAATAATGATTAAGATATAAGATTAGATCTCATATACAAGGTTCTTGGAATGTTCTAATATATGCAACCTACGTAGTCTTACCCTTGAATTTTTCATATTCGAATCCATAACCAAGCAATTAACAAATTAAAAATTGACCATTACACTAGACACGATAAAAATAAGGGAAAATGATACTTTACCACCGTCTAGATTGCCATAATGATACTTAATCCATGCAATTTTAGAAAATACAAGTTTTAGTCTCAATCATTTGTTGTTGTTATTAATTGAGTCAGTCACTTTTCATCTAATATACATACCTTGTAGAGTTGATCAGGGTAGCCATGGAAATCGTAGACGGTGTCGTTTAGATGACCAACGAGATTGACAGTGGGAACTTCAGTCTCCCAATGTGCAGATATTACTAAAATTGAAGTGGGTTTTTGCAAAAACACTTGCTCTTTCCAAGCCTTGAAAAATTGCCGTACCTCTAATGATTCGTCAATAAGCAACATCGGCGATCCATGTGTTATGAAGAACGTTTCCATGATCTGAGTTAATTTTCAGTGATATTAAAGTGTATAATAATAATGATGATGATGATATTTACAAAGATAGAAGATGTAGTGTTCATAAACTCATAATTAACTATGGCAAAATATCATTTCCATGGTGTATATATACTAATAAATGGTCCTCAATAAGCGTGACTTGTTGGTGTATGTGGCTCAGGATCTCACCTTGAGGTCATGAGTTCGAATTCAGGGAGTGCGTTTTCTTGTAAGAGTCTGGGACAGTCGGAGATTTTACCTACTCCGCTTAAGCCCGGAAAGATTAATTTCGCGGCAGGACTTCTAAAGATTTCAAAAAAAAAATACTAATAAATGATGCCTAAATTTTTATTATCTTTGAATTCTAAGTCTTTTTTTATTAAAATGGGTGATTCCTTGTTGAAAACTTATCAATCAATCAACATATCAATCATCAATATACTATTATATTTCTAAACCTAATAATACTCTCTCCTTAATTTAAACTGAGGAGATTCAGGCAATCGAAAAATATTTCTCTGCAATTATTTCATAATTGTGAGGATTAATGGTTTCTCAAAAACTTTCTTATCTTTGAATTATGGTTTTTATTTCATTAAAATGAGTGATTCCTTTCTGAAAACTTATAAAATAACTAATTTGTGCCCGTGCCGTGTTACAGTATTTGGGCCGTGTCTACGGCACGGTGTTACAGTATTTGCTCGTGCCTACGGCACGGTGTTACAGAATTAAATGATTTTATTTTTTAATTAAATGATGTCCGTGCCTACGGTACGGTGTTACAGTATTTGCCCATTCCTACGGCACGGTGTTACAGAATTAAATGATTTTATTTTAACTTTCTATTTTTTTAATTTGAAAATTTGAAAATTTTTGACCATTTCCATCAATCAATTCACTCTCTTTCCTCCAATTACCAATGAGATGGTCCGGGCCGTCAATTAAGCCACATAAAGAGAGCCGTTAGATACACTCTCTTTCCTCCAACACCATTCCCCTTTATTATATAGATATCAATTAATCAATCATCAATATACTATTATATTTCTATTAGGCTCTCCCATTAGTTTAAGGAGATTCGACTAATCAAATTTTTTTCTTATTATTCTTAATCTAGGCAATTATTTTTGAATCGTGGGGATTAATAGCTTCTCATCTTCGATGCAATGAATTGAATGAATACAATTAATGGTTTTATTCCAACTATTTTTTAGAATTTTGGGGACTAACGGCTTATCATGTCCATGTATTGAGTCCCCAAGGGGTGTGACTTGGTGGTGTAGGGTCGAGGATCTCACATTGAGGTTCTGGGTTCGAATCCAGGGGATACACTTCTTGTAAGAACCTGGGACAGCCGATGATTTTACATGCGCCGCGGCCCAGAATGGATGGTTTGGTGGCGGGGTTTCCATCGTTTCCAAAAAAAAAAAAACAAAAAAAAAATTCCATGCATTGAATTGATTATAAAGATGAGTTTCGCTTTAACTGTTTCTCATCTTCAATGCAATGACTTGAATGAATTAATTATTAGAGTCATAATTAAAGGTTGTTTATATTCTTAGAATTGAAAGTTTTTTAGGATTTTAATGTTTTAATATTATCATAAAACAAAACTTGTTAAATTGAATATAGTTAAAGATCGTTTGTATTTTTAGAATTGAAATTTATTTAAGATTTTAATGCTTTAATAATATTTCAAAACCCAATACTATCTTATATATAATTCTCGTTTGAATTTAATGTTTAAGCCAGTCATGACCAATTATATGCGCCACATTCCCCATTTGGAGGCCGAAAAAATCCACTAGTGTGTGCCCGTGCCTACGACACGGTGTTGTAATTAAAATTTACATAGAGATTAAGATTTTATTATTTAATTTATTTATAATAAAATGATTTTATTTTTTAATTAAATGATTTGATTCTTTAATTTATTTGATAATTTTCATTTTTCATTATAAATTATTTTATTCTTTAATTTATTTGGTAGTTTTCATTTCCATTTTATAGAGATTCTATAATGAAATAACTCTTTATCAGCCGTTAGATTATAATGAAATTATATGAGCCGTCAATTAAGCCACATAAAGATAGCATTTGGATGCATTAACTCTCTTAATCTTAATCATCTGTTACACTCTCTTTCCTCTAACATCATTGTGCTTTATAATATAGAATAATTGGTAATTATGTTTTCAACTCATTGATAGTGGTAGGGTTTGTTTGCTAGCATTCACTGGTTTTTGTAATTTTCTTATTTGTTGATGCTGAGTTTTGGAAATTTTTTTGTTTTTTTTTGTTTTGTTTTGATGGAGTGGAATTCAGGTCATATGAGATAGGAACCGAATGAATAATAAGAGACTTATTTAAGATATTTAATTTAAGTTAGTCTTTTGGAAATTTTTTTTTTTGGTTTTATGAATGTTTTTTTTTTTTTTTTTGAAATATTAGAAACCTCACCGCCAGATCACCAGACCCAAGCTTAAACGGAGTAGGTAAAATCCCTGACTACCCCAGGCTCTTATCGGAAATGCACTCTCTGAACTCGAACAAGAACCTGTCAATCAGGACGTCCTAGGCCATTTGCCACCAAACTACACCATTTGGAGGGCGATTTTATGAATGTTCACTTAGTTAATTGGTTACGCTTTCAGGTTTTTAAGACTTAAATTTTGTTCATTTTTATGAACCATCTTAGAAATTATCTTATTGTAGTTAATATTGAGATTGAGTCGTGATAAGTTTGGCTACGAAAATGTCTCGTGTGTGCATGAGTAACTTGGATTCACGAGTCCAGATGTGTATTTTTTATAAAAATTTGTGACAATCAGGGATTTTATCAGTTCCGTTTAAATTCTGATCAGGATGATTTAAAAGCAGTATTTTCAACGTTTCCAAAAAAATTGTGTGAAACTTGGATTCACAAGTTTTTTTTACGTCAAAAGCAATTTAAATATCTAAATAAATCTAAAAATCCTATATTATAATAGGAAATATCATATAAATGTGTTTAAATATTAATTAATTAATTAAGACCATCTCGTAGGAGAAAGCAACGAGACTTGTTTTTTGGTGTTCCGTCACAAAGCTGACGTACTTCAAAAATAGTCGTTTTGTTTGTCTACATTATCCAGAAATAGTTTTTTTTTTTTTTTTTTAAATGAGGATTGTGATATTATTAAATATTTTATTATATAAAATAAATCAAATAAGCCACCTAGTTGTAGGTAGCAACTGGGCAACTGCCTCCACTCGCCCCATGTACATCCGCCACCTGTAGCAACGACGCTGTAAGGAACCTAGGACATCACTAATCTCCACATTGGTATGATATTGTCCACTTTGGGCCTAAGCCCTCATGGATTTGCTCTTGGGTTATACCCAAAAGGCCTCATACCAATGAAGATACATGTCCATCCTTATATACCCATGATCTTCCCCATATCTAACCAATGTGGGACTTTGGGACTTTGTTTGCACACCCAACAATCCTCCCCTCGAACAAAGGACCACAAAGGACAACTGAGCCTCCCCTCAAACGATCATTCATCCGTCCACTCCATGAAGACCAGAGCACACCGCCTGTCTAACCGAGCACTCACGGATCACGATCGGGGCTCACCACCTTTGTTCGGTATTCCGAGGATTCATCCACATGGCTAACTCCGGGGCATGGCTCTGATACCACTGTAAGGAACCTAGGACATCACTTATCTCCACATTGGTATGATATTGTCCACTTTGGGCCTAAGCCCTCATGGATTTGCTCTTGGGTTATACCCAAAAGGCCTCATACCAATGGAGATATTGTCCATACTTATAAACCCATGATCCTCCCCACTTCTAGCCAATGTGGGACTTTGTTTGCACCCAACAATCCTCCCCTCGAACAAAGGACCACCGAGCCTCCCCTCAAACGATCATCCATCCGTCCACTCCATGAAGACCAGAGCGCACCGCCTATCTAACCGAGCACTCACGGATCATGATCGGGGCTCACCATCTTTTTTGTTCTGCATTCCGAGGATTCATCCACATGGCTAACTCTGGGGCATGGCTCTGATACCACTTGTAAGGAACCTATGACATCACTTATCTCCACATTGGTATGATATTGTCCACTTTAGGCCTAAGCCCTCATGGATTTGCTCTTGGGCTATACCCAAAAGGCCTCATACCAATGAAGATACATGTCCATCCTTATATACCCATGATCTTCCCCATATCTAACCAATGTGGGACTTTGTTTGCACCCAACAATCCTCCCCTCGAACAAAGGACCACCGAGCCTCCCCTCAAACGATCATTCATCCGTCCACTCCATGAAGACCAGAGCACACCGCCTGTCTAACCGAGCACTCACGGATCACGATCGGGGCTCACCACCTTTGTTCGGTATTCCGAGGATTCATCCACATGGCTAACTCCGGGGCATGGCTCTGATACCACTGTAAGGAACCTAGGACATCACTAATCTCCACATTGGTATGATATTGTCCACTTTGGGCCTAAGCCCTCATGGATTTGCTCTTGGGTTATACCCAAAAGGCCTCATACCAATGAAGATACATGTCCATCCTTATATACCCATGATCTTCCCCATATCTAACCAATGTGGGACTTTGGGACTTTGTTTGCACACCCAACAGACGCATATATTTAAATAAAATATGATGGGGCAAAAAAAATAAAGGATTATTATCATTTACTACTTAAGAAATTAGAAAATAACAAATGTGTATAAAAAATATTGAGTCTAATATTTTATTATTTTATCTTTACAAAATCTTATATTTTATTATATTTAGAATATAATAAATATAATTTTGTAAGGATATAATAATAAAATATAAGATTTTATAAAGATATAATAATAAATATTATATTACAATATTTTTTTTTACTTATTTATTATTTTCAATTTCTAAAAAAATGAAACGATAATAACTCAAAAAGTTAAAATTTTTCAGAAAACATAGAGAAATAAGATGAGATTGTTTCATGTAGTTTGTATTCAAAAGTAAACTTGTTTTTGGGTGTTCGGTGTTCCTTCACGAAGATAATGTACTTCAAAAATAGTTATTTGTTTGTGTATGCCATCATTTTTTATTTAAAAAATAAATAAATGAAAATTATGATATTATTAGTATTTTTTTTTTTTTGGAAACATTAGAAACTCCGCCATTAAATTACCCGACCCGTATTTAAACGGAGTAATTTAAAACTTCGACAGTCTCAGATTCTTACAAGAAATGCACATCAAACTCGAATTCAAGACCTAACAATCAAATTTTAAGTTTTTTACTACCAAACCACGCCACTTGGGATATTAGTAATTTTTTTTTTCCATTTATAAAATAAGAAAATGATTATAAATAAATAAATAAAAATAAATTAATTAATTAATTTGAAAAAAAAAAAAAACTAAATGGCGACATAATGGTGGCTAAAAATAATCACAAAGTACTAGTACTAATACTTTGTGACTAATTTTAATCACCCTTTAATACACATATTATTATTCTATAAAATAAATCCGACACCAAGTTGGAGGAAGCAACGAAGCTTATCTTCCAAAAAATAATAATAATATAAGATAAAAATAAAAGATTTTTCATAAAACACAAAAAATCAATATGAGATTGTTTGATGTAGGTATTCAAAAGAAAACTTCTAATGTACTTCAGAAATATTTGTTTTGTTTGTCTATATTATCCTTCTAGGTTTTTAAAATATATATATTTTTTAAATAAGAATTATGATATTATTAGTTTTTGTTACATATAAAATAAATCAAATAATGACACCTAGTTTGAGGATGCAACGAGGTTTATCTTAAAATAAAATAAAAGATTTTCTAGAAAACAAAATGAAATAAAGTGAGATTGTTTGATATAGTCGGTATTCATTTTAGGGTTATTTACATCTTATTATTAAATTTATAGTAAAATAATAATTTGATATTACGAATTTTGAAATATTATATTTTATTACTAAACTTATAATAAAATAATATTTTACTACTAAAGTTATACAAAATCTAATATTTTACTACTTTTTCATTAGTTGACCTTATTGTTAAAACATAACGGCTAATTAACAGTCAAATTAGGTTTTGACGGAAAAGTAGTAAAATGTTATCTTGTCATAAGTTTAATAGTAAAATATAATATTTCAGAATTTGTAATACCCAATTGTTATTGACACACTCACAAAGTGGTTCTTTACATCCAATTATAAGAGTGTCGAAGTAATAAAATAATCCGGTAAATCTAGGGTCGATCCACATGGAATAAATTAATTGGATAAAATAATAATTCAACAAATAAAATAAAAACAATAAAATTAAAATAATAAGAGTTAGAAGATCAACTCTTGATAATTCAAATATAAAATATTTTAATTTTTATAAATTATAAATTATAATTAAATTCCAATCAATTTTCTTCATAATTATCATGTATTAATTATGCCAACACATATAATCTGTCCTGACGATAATTAATCTTGCAAAGGTACTAAATATGCCAAAACATGTGAAACCATATTATCTATACTAATCCAGATTTTTAATAATTCACTATCATTTTTTATGGGATTCAAGTATTATTTGTGTCAATATGTGACTATCTACAACTAATCAAGAGTCCCCTATAAATTAGAAAGAATACGAATTTATCTGGGAGATAATCACACTTTATAAAATATAATATAAATATAAATAATTTACATTTTCATACCAATAACTTCACTATTTACCCCAGTATGATACAAATTAACAGAATAATATATAAATAAAAACACTAAATAATTTTATTAATAAAGTAAAAATAAATTACAAAAGAAAAAATACACACAATAGCTCATCTCATAAAATCTTAAAAGAGATCCTGTCCAAATTGCAAGCAAAGATTGCACCAAATATTTTTTTTTTTCTGTTTTGTCTTTTTTGATTTGTTTTTTTATTCTTTTGTCTTTTTTGTTTTATTTTTTATTATTTTGTCTTGTCTTATTTTGTTTTTTTATTCTTTTATCTTTTTGTTTTATTTTTTAATATAATAATACATTATATATATATATATAATATATATATATGTGGCTTAATACATTATAAGTTCATTTTGTTGTCAATCTAAATATGGTGAATGTTTTTCAAGTCCGATTTGAATCTAATTGTCACGCTCATTTCAGATTTATGGGTCCTGGAGTTCATATTTCATATCCATTTTCATGTTGAGCTTCCAAAACAATATTCTACATACATAATAAATAAAAATCACAATAAAAATATATAAAATATAAATTTAATTATTATTTCACAAATGTGTTAAATTAAGGGAATTAATGAAACTACAAGTGTAAAATGATTAATTTTTATTTTAATAAATGTACATTTGTTAGTGTTCATCACAGTCTCAACCGGCTTATTACCAGTCCATAGTAATTTAAGCGAAAAAGAAAAAAATCTTATCCAAGTTAGAATTGTTTTATTTCTTTCTAAATTATCTAATAAACAAATTCTCATGCAATTTTTACTATTCTTCCATACACAAATAAGATAAATTGTCAATCAATTTAACAGGTCTTATTGAATAGATAATTTACACCTTTTTGGCAATGACAGTTTATTTATATACAAAAAATATTTTGTTTGAATAATAAATTTTCAATCCTTGTAACGAGTTTTGAGTCAGTGACTCACAAACAGTTGGCTTTAGGGCACTGGGTATTAAGACACTCATACAAACTTAATTGCTTAGATCTTAGATGACAAAAAGAAAAGTGTCTGATTTTCTCAAGCTTTCTTCTTAACTCGGCAGTAACTCCCAAACCAGTTGGCATTAGGGTACTAAGTGTTAAAACATTCATATGAACTTAATTGCTCAAGTTATAGATGTTACAAAATCGAACTTATCCACATTTTTTCTCTTTTAAAAAAAAAAAAAAAAATCTCAAACTCTACCATTTTACGCGAACAATCACCGTTTGATGTGTTCATAAATGACGACGGCGGCGGCAGCGTCATTCTCCTCCCCTATGAAAGCTCCATTAGATAATTCTATCACTTGTATCTTCTCCGTATCCTTTTCATGATATATTAGTTAATATTATATTTGGATTGATGGAAATAAATGATTTATAATATAATGTAATTCAATGGAATGGAATGGAATATAACAAAATATAGTGTAACGTACCATAATATTATTTGAGGAAAAAATAGATTTATAATGTAATGTTCCAAAACATTATTTGGTAAATAAATGGAATGTAACCAAATAAATTTTAAAGACAATTGTGCCATTTTAAGGGACAAATTTATCTTCACATATAATGTTATTATTTAAAGTTATATTTCATCTCCAATCCCCCCGATTTAGGCGATTCATTTTCAATAGCTCAATACCATTTATTGTTACACTCCCTTTCATCATATCAATTAAAACAATGAATTTTAAATATTTTAAATTACTTTACACTCTATTTCATCCCCTTCCAATATCCAATTATTCAAATATTCTATCTAAATTTTTTCTCCGACCAATCATCTTATATAATAGTTATTTCCATCAATAATTTATTTCACCAACATATTATTCATGTATTCTTCTTCCTCCTGCGATTTTTTTTTTTAATTAAACACATTTTTGGTCCATTTAAGGTTGATTTGAGAAGTTTAGAAATGATTATGAAAATAAAAGGTTTGAAATTAGAGAATATGAAAAGTTGAAACTTTGAAACGATATTATTTAATTAACGTATTTTTAATAATTAATAATTTTGGAAAACGAAAAATTGGGAGGAATAATATGAAGAGTTATACATTAATAATTCATTACAAATATTAATAACTTATACGCGTCTACTTGGACAGTCTCAAAAATAAAAAGACGCATCCAAAAAATAAAATTCTTTTTCAGGTTTTAAATAGTAGTTTAATTAATGTAACTTGGTTTACATTGACCTTACCTACTATAATTTTGTAATCATTCATAGACCTTAATAATTAAATCCTTAATGTTTGTTGAAATGCATAATCCTCATTATATTTAAAACTATGCTAAATCTTTTCAAATTTTATAATAAAAATAAAAATATTTATAATAAAACTTATTTTAAGGAGATTTCGCTTAATTTTAAAATATTGATGAAGTTTTTATTTATTTTCACGAAATATAAGCGAGTTTTGTTATTTGTCCCTAATTAAAAGTAATTATATTAAGTAATATTCCTTTTACACCGACCTTATTACTCACGGTCTTTGTTAAATTTTGATAATCATTTGATAATTATATTTATTTTGTCTTCAATCATATGTATTGACAGCCTTTATTATGGTATTTGTTTATTCATTTTTAATCGCAATGGTTGAATTAGTCTTTAATTAATTAATTAATTATTTATTTATTTTATTCACATGAAATCATACAATGTGCTTGATTTATTAACTTTTAACCGACTTAGCTTAGTCTTTCTTTATTCGCTAATACACTAGACATAATACACTAGACATAGCTTAGTATTTTTTTTCCAAAACATTGGAAACTCCGCTGTCAAATCACCCGATGTAGGTTAAGTAGAGCAGATTACAAGAAACGCATCCCGTGAATTCAAATTCAGGACCTGAAAGCTAAATCTCGAGCCCTACACTACTAAGTCACGTCAATTTGGGACAAAATAAATGTAATTATCAAATGCTTAACAAAAGATTAAACAAAGACGGCGAGTAATAAGGTCGTTGTAAAATGAATATTACTTAATCTAATTACTTTTAATTAGGGACAAATAAATAAAAAAAATTGGTTATAAGATCCACCGAAATGGAAACCCTTAACCTGATGTATAGGTAATAGGTAAAGCTCGAAAGCCGTTCCCGTCCCTATCAGGGGAGATGCCAACAAAATTGATTAATTAAATTTATTAAATCATATTCCATCAATAATAGGGAACTTGATATTATTATAATCATTACTTTAATTATGTCATTGTTAAATTGTTTTGTACATATTTGTTAAAGAATATAATTTCTAGTATAGGTAAAAGATTTTTTTTAATGTCAAAAATTCTTTAAAAAATTCTTTCAAATTTATGGATCAAATTTATAATTTCATAAAAGTTTTAAACCATAGATTGATTTACAAACACTTGCATCTTTTGCATGTGGTTCATATCATTCACAGATTTTTGTCCTAATAAAATTTTTAAACGTTCTAGAAAAATGACCTTCTTGCCAAAGTTTCAATACTTTTCAATATATTTATAATTTTGACAAAGTTCTTAAATTCTGGACTAAAGTGGAAAAGAATGAATTTTTTTAAAAAAACTCATTCCTAAACAAATATTATTTGTTACTATTTTAAGATATTAGAAAATTTCAATTTATTAAACACTGAATTGATGTTCTTAGTGTGTTTTTCATGACTCGAACTTAAATAAAAAATATTTAAAATACGGTTGAACTTTTCAAAATATGAGTCATTCGTTAACCTAGTTCGATAGACCAAATTTTTTCATATTTTCAGATTTTGTCTACAACGACTAGTTTTCAATCATAATTATAAATTTAATCACTTTTATTTTTTTTGAAATATATATACAAGTAGGACCAAAAAAAAAAAAATACTGGTTCCTTCTTGTCTTGTATTTGTTTCCCTAAAAGCAAATAAGATTTTTTTTAATTCCGTCCCATTTTTAAATCGAATTATAAAAATATATTTCAAATCTATAAAGTTGGCATTGCTAGTTCTGACAGAACTTCCGGGCCGGATCATGAGTGTAAATAGAAAAGATTCCCCCAATTACTAAATACACCCCTTAAAGTTGGATATATTAAAGCCCAACCGAAGCCCTCTTTCAAATTTCAATAAAGCCCAACCTAAGCCCGCTTTCAAATTTTAATAAAGCCCAACCCAAGCCCGCTTTCAAATTTCAATAATAAAAATATATTACGATCGAAGAGTGAAGCATAATAGTTTTAACGAAACACAGAGCCCACAAAACAGAGACAGAAAAGAGAGGCTGCTTGGAGACGGAGATAAAACGAGAAGATGGTAATGGACGAATCTCTCAAATTTACTCACTCTCTTTCATTTTACAATTTTAGGGCTTTTCATTTGTTTTTGAATTTTTTTGATTCCTTCTAATTATGACTCGCATTCTTATAATTCTTTAAGATCTGAAAATTTTAGTATAATTCCATCTACAGGGGAATTATTTATTCGTTATAAATGGCTTGTTTGGTTTATACGTTATGAAAATGTGGAAAGCATTTGAATTAGGCATTTTTTCTTTTACATTGCAACCAATTAGAGAGTTAGATATTGCTGCAAATGGTATGAGTTTCATGGGTGTTGCTTGTTAGTGTTTCAATTTAGCGGTTTCTATTGAATTGTTCCATTATAATTAATTTAATTTAGTGCTGTTTCTTGGAAATGATAGAGTTTTCGTCATTTTACCCATTTCACTTTATTAGGTTTTGGGTTATGAAAATTTTGTATTATAATTTTTTTTTTCTTTTTTAGTTTGAATTCTGTATTTTTGGGTTTCGTTGAATTGGATTCTTGTGTTTGCAGGTTCCATTTTGCTGAATCCATCAATTGCTAAAGGACAGGGTGAAACTTGACTTCAAATATTTAGATTGTTGCATTGATTATACTGGGTCATTATGAGTGGTGCTCCTAAAAGATCTAACGAAGAGGGTGGTCATTCCTCTTCTTCAAAATACCCACATGAAGATACAGGTGTCTATCCAAAGCTAACAGCTTCAGGTGTCTCAAATGAATATCACAATGCCCCCTATGAGATGGGGCAAGATGCTCGAGTGAAGGCTTCTCGGAGTGAATCTCGTGATTCGGATAGGAGATCGCCTTTGCATTCCGTGTATCGGATTCCATCCTCTTCTTTGTATGATTCGCATATAGATTCTCATCCATCTGCTTCAGAAAGTAGGCTGGAATTGAAAGATTCCAAGGACAATCCAAGAGTTGATGGCAGGGAGCTTTATGGTGAGGCAAAGAGGGATACACCTAGTGTCAAAGGTGAAAAAGATACAAGGCATGATAGTAGAGGAGATGACAATAAAGAAGTGAAACATGATCGTGAGAGCTATAGTGGATTGAAGGGTGATGTGAAGATTGAAAAGGATGGTCACGGTGTTGCAGGTGGTCACTTGAACTGGAAAGAATCGAAGGAGTACCTCAGAGAAAAAAGATATTCTGAACCACCAGGTGGTTCCATGGATTCTTGGAAAATTTCTCGTACTGGTTCTCAAGGCCCAGTTGAGGTCGGAAAGGATGGCGCAACAGCCGAAGACAGGGATTACATGGAATCATACGAGGCTATGGGGGAGAACAGAGTTGATTCAAAAGTTGAGGATAGATTTAGAGATAAGGATAGAAAAAGGAAGGATTCGAAGCACCGGGACTGGGGGGATAGAGATAAAGAAAGAAGTGATCGTAGGAGCAGTATGCAAGTAGATAATAGCAATAGTGAGTACAAAGAATCAGCCAAGGAAGATAGAGAAGCAGAGAAGTGGGAGAGGGACAGAAAGAATCTTTCAAAGGACAAGGAAAGACTAAAAGAGAGGGAAAAGGATCATATTAAAAGAGAGCCATGGAATGCTGTTGAGAAAGAGGATATGCAAAATGAGGAGATAGGAGATGGATCTGTCAGAATGCCGCAGCCAGAGCAGGAAAATCCGTCATTGGAGCAGAAGAAACCTAAAGAGTTTGATAGCTGGAAAAATGTTGATAGGGAAGCTAGAGATCGGAGAAGAGAGAGAGAGGTTGATATTGAAGGAGATAGACCCGAAAAACGCAGTAGGTGCTATGACAAAGAATCTGATGATGGATGTGTTGATGGTGATGGGGGTACTGAAAGAGAGAGGGAAAATTTTAATTATGGAGTTCAGCAGCGTAAGAGGATGCTTAGGCCAAGAGGCAGCCCTCAAGTTGGAAATCGTGAGCCCCGGTTTAGGTCCCGTAGTCAAGATAATGAAGGGTGTGTTTCACCTTTTCATCTCAGATATTTCAATTTCAAGCATATTTAACATGATGGTCGATGTTGCATTATTTTGCATGTATGGAGTTGGAATATGCCCTGGAAGAATATTCATTATGGATTAACAAATTATTATTTTTGACATTACATATAAAATCTTAGGTAGAAGGAAAAAAATAATTCTTCCAAATTAGAGATTTTTTCTTCTGTTTTTTGTATGGGAAGAAGATTAGGTTGGATTTAAGATGTTTATGATTGCGCTTAAGTGTTTGCTTGCCTGTTTTAGTAATACTAACGATTTTGTGATTTAATTGAAATATGAATTAGCTGAGGTTAGGACAAACACCTTTTATAAGCTTGGAAATTTGCAGCAGGTGTATGCCTCAGTCTTTCTTATAATCAATTTACGGAGATGGAGAGCTAGAATTGATGATTTTTATTATGAGCTCTAGATGAGGTTTAGCTGAATTTAATGATACTGTAGTTTGTAGCATTTATTTATGCGTCATGTGCTACAGTGATTATTCTATCAGGTTTTCCTTTTCTTTTGTTTTTTCCTGTGTCCAGCAAATGCTCTTTGGCGAAATATTTTGTGAATTGATTTGTTTGTTAAAATCATAAGAATTAGTTACACATTACTCTACTTCACAAAATTATAGTGAAATTAATTCAGTATCTTGATATGACGTAAACACACTGAATCCGAATCCTTTCTTGTTTGGTGGAACCCTTTCTAGTTTCTATTCCTTTTTCACTTAGGTGGTGTAGCTCTCACTGATATTATTTCTGCTCTCTTGTTTTTGCAGATCTCAAGGTAAGCTTCAATTTCCCACATCTCATGCTCAACCTTATTTGCTTGTTTCGGGTGACAGGAACTCGTGACTCGGGAAAATGATACTATTCTGAAAACAATATAATGTTCACATTGAAGATTTAACTTTGTTTCGGGACATATCTGTATGTGGATAATAATTTGCATTGCCATACATGTTCGGTGCATCTGGTCAGGCATTTTTTGGTTTAGTAAATGCAAACTATTATGAGGATTGAATTCAATCCTTCTATTGTCGAAATTTCAAGATTTCTTTTCTCTGTTTGTTTGCTTACAGTGTGTGCCTTCTTTAATGTGTAAATTTAATTTAGCTATGAACTGATAGGGTTTAACTCTTCTTGCTTGATGAGAATGTGGGGTAATGAATGTATCTGCTCTAGCCAGTACGACAAGCTTGCCCCAGTTAGAACCAAATGTTGGAAACTCCAGTGAAGTTATTTTTTTTTTTTAAAGAAAACTTCTAATTTCTTCTTTTTGCAACTATTGGAGATTCAGGTATTTCAGACTTGACAGTTTTACTAGTGGACAGTTAAGAGTTGTTCTCACTAATGAAGCAGGTGAAATTTGAAGACTGTCTGTCTCTCTGAAAAATGAAATGTCTTCCTAAAACTGGCAAACATTGAAATATCATTTTCAACTACTAGTTTAAATTCTTTCATTTGCTCTCTCCAAATTGCAGAAAAAATTTATGCAGTGTTGTCATTTTCTTGCATTATTTGCTTCACAGCAATGAAGTGTCAAGTTTTATGTGGTGGAAATTGATCATTTGGTGCTCAGTGATGGAACAGAAAACTTTTGGCTTTTGAAGTTAAATGATTTCCATTTTCGCCATGCAGCCATTTTATTTTACTTTCTTTGCTTCAGGTAATGCTGAAGTATCTTCTGTTGTTTATAAAGTTGGTGAATGCATGCAAGATCTGAGAAAGTTGTGGAAGAAATATGAAGCATCTCAAGCTGATAAAAATGATGAAATTGTTAATAATGGTCCCACTCTTGAAATTCGGATACCTGCTGAGCATGTTACTGCTACGAATCGCCAAGTAAGAATATCAAATTCCATTAGTTTGGAAATGTTTTTGATAGCAGTGACAGCAGCATATATACAAGTTACACTACTCAGTTGTGTGATTTCATTATGTTTAGGTCAGAGGCGGTCAGCTATGGGAACTGGTATAGACACAGATGACTCTGATCTTGTTGCTGGTATGTGGTGCTATGAAGAATTGTTCACTATAATTTTTATTGCCTCCTTTTTTTTGGTATATGAGATCTATAATTGTTGGGATATTGCTTTCCAGTTCTCATGCACACAGGTTACTGCCGTCCCACTGCGTCTCCTCCTCCGCCTGCTATTCAAGAGTTGCGTGCTACAATCCGGGTTCTACCTCCGCAAGATTGTGAGTCCATATATGCCCACAATTTTCTTTGTATATCTGCTAATGCGGGCATAAGTAGCTCCATGTCATATTCTACTTTGTCTATGTATTTTCTGTTCCGTTTCAAAATCTGATTCAACTTTGGCTGTTCATGAGTAAATGTGACATGTATTGTTCCTGGCTGACGTTTAAGGGTAGCGGGCTATCTTTGGTTTGGATTTGATAATTAGAAAAATAAGTAGGACATTTATGTTTTGCTGATTTTTTTTTAAAAAAATTTCAAGGTAGTTTAGATATTGACTCTTGTTTGGTCTTGATGGTTATAGGTCTTGTCTGGAATTCTTAAGTTGTGTCCAAAACCTTGTGCCAGTTCAAAACATAATCCTCTTGTGTGTTGTCCACAAATAGTAAGAAAACTGTGTTGGGGGTAGATTGTGGTACTGTTATGCTGCTGAGAGAACTTAGGAGACAGTTCTATGTCTTTGTTTGCAATAGGTTTTATTTCTTGATGACGCTAGAGTTCCACTTAGTTGATATAGACAAGTATTGTGCTGCATTATTCATATATATGTTTGTCATTTGCTTTCAAGCCTCTAATAATTATCAGAGTTGGACCAGGGTTATTGACTGAAGCATATTCTAAAACTGATTAATTACGTCTTTATTTAAGTAGTTAACTTATGCTTTCTTTTTCTCTCTTTGCAGTTTCTGCAATTTTCACCTCGATGCTTGTTTTAATTATGAGCATTTCTACTAGTCTAACGATTTTAACCTCCACTATTTTTGTAAGGTTACACATCTGAACAAAGAAATAATGTACGTTCCCGTGCCTGGGGGCTGGAAGTGGTTGTAGTTACCGTGTTGAGAAGTGTTGCATTGTGAAGGTGATAAACTAGTTATCTCTGCCCTTTTCTGTATCAGATTTCTCTGCCTTTTTCTGCATCATATATCTCGTTAATGATGCTTCATATTTTGCTAAAGATTGGATGTTTGCATAGATTGATGGAGTTGGTGTTTAATCAATAATTCTAGTATGTTGAAAATGCTTATTATTTTGGTATAAAAACTTTAGTAAGTGCTACTGAGTTGGCAGAAGTTACTTTGATGTTGTTATAAGTTCTCTTTTTTAATAGTTATACATATATGTATGTGTATCTTAATTACAGAAAGGAGGTGGAACTATTGATCTAGAGCCTTGTCTTACTCACTCGTCGGCGGTGGAGCCTACCCTTGCTCCCATGGCAGTGGAACGTACAATGACTACTAGGGCTGCGGCATCGGTATCTTCCAGCTACTTTTATTGAACTAATTTTTGTTTGAGTTGTTTCTGTGGTTGACTTCCAATTTATTATTGGTTCACTTAAATCTTCTATGAAGGTCTGGATTGGCAACAATTTAGGTTGTTTATTGTGTACTCAACTTGATGGGTTGTCAAATAACACCTCGCATGCTGCAACTGGAAAACCCCTTTTTGTCTTAAATGCTTCTTTGAAAACTGAAGACTTCAAAGCCACCAAGTTGTCTTAACTATGAAAACCCTCTTTGCCTGAAAAAGCTTTTATGTTGTCAAATAACTTGGACTGTGAAGACACTTTGAGAAGTGGGTATAATAGATGAGAAGATATTCTACTGTCTTAACACTATACCCGTACAACTGTTTTTTTGATAAATATTTTGATGATATTTTTAGTATTGTGCTATTTGTGCTTCTATGTGACACCAATTGGACTTTTTCCTCCCAATCATGTTACCTGTATTTCATCTCATTATTGCAATTGATTAGTGTGATCATCAGAATATGATTTCCAAGATCGCCATTGTCATACTGTTATTATAATGGTACTTGCGCTGCCATTTGCTTTTTAGATGAAAAGATAGACGTGTTTTGAATTGCGTATTCTTCTGTGGCACGTATGCACTTGTATGATCATGTGTGCATATTTCTTTTGTGTATTAAATGGTAATTGGTTCATATGATGGTTCTACTCTACAGAATGCATTGCGGCAACAAAGGTTTGTGCGAGAAGTAACAATACAGTACAACCTCTGCAATGAACCTTGGTATGCATATAATTTTTTTGATGATTTATATAGCATGGATCTACATGCATATATCAGTTTATAGTTGGAAAAAATGTGTGTGATTGTCAATGTGCATAAAGAGTTAGGATTTGTGACCTTGCATTTCACAGCATTACCGATTAGAAACAATTGAACATACATCCCTCTAAATTTTATGTGCCACTATGCTAGTGCTTGTGACGTGTTTGTCTTGACTCTTGAGTGAAATTTGTGTTTGTTTGATAGTCAATCTCTTCCTATGAGCCAATGCTCTTAGAAAAGTGCAATTGCTTAATGCATACACAAGTTTCTGAGGGAATTAGTTCCTTTATTAGATGAAAAGTAATTGCTAGATGACCTATAATAACTATTCATTGGTTAAATGAGATAATAGGCTTGACTAGATTAATATTTTCATAGAGAGAACATTGTTCCATATTATGGACTTGCCATAATCATACTTATGTGTTTCCCTTGGGAAAAAAATAAATTTACCTTGGGTCCAATTTCTGAATGAGCTTATTTGGTCCTTGCTGCTGAAATCAAATTTGTTTTTATGGTATTCCGTGGTTGATTTCTGAAACTTGTGGGCTTGAGTGCAGTGGAATTCTCTCATGTCCTGATAGAACCATTGACTAATAATCCTTAAATTTTGCAGGCTTCGACAAGTTAACTCAGCAAAAATACTGATATAATGGTTATCAACTCAATTATAACAAAATATGGCAGTGGCCCAAAAAATATGAGTAATACTACTGGTCCTAGTATTATCCTAAGTTTTTCATCCCATGTGATATGATATTCAGCGAATTAGATGATAAATTTTCATAATTTGTAGAGTTTGCTTATTGCTTCATCTCACTTGGGATAATGCTTGGGCAGTTTAGTTATTACTGAAAAATATAATCTATTTTAAAAACAAAAAATATAGGAAAGTATTTTTTCTATATCAACATAAACTTGAGATGTGGAGAAAAACCTTAGAAGCTAAAGGTCTACGATTAGGTAGGTTAAAAACTGAATACATGGTGTGTGAGTTTAACAAAAGATCGTAAAGGTAATGCGGCTAAAATAATAATTGGCGACCAACCATTCTCAAGTAGCGAGTGTTTTAAGTACCTAGGGTTCATCCTTTAAAAAGATGGAGAAGTCGATTGAGATGTTTCACATAGAATTCAATCAGACTGGAGGAAATGTAGATGTGTGTTTGGGGTCTTATGCGATCCCAACATTCCTTTAAAGCTTAATGACAAGTTTTATAGGACCGCCATGAGACCTGCAATGCCTTACAGAACAGAATGTTGGGCAATAAAGCATCAACACGCCCAAAAAATGAGGGTAGCTGAGATGAGAATGCTTAGATGGATGTGTGGATAGACTAGGAAAGATAGAGTTAGAAACGAAGTAATTAGGAAGAAATTGGGTGTAATACCGATTGATGAGAATATGAAAGGCACAAGACTGAGATGGTTTGAACATATCCAAAATATACCTTTAAGTGATCCAATGAGAAAAGAATAGCAAATGGGTTATCATATGTCAAGTGAGGAAGGAGAAGACCTAAGTTGAAATAGACAGAACTCATAAAAAGAGACCTAGGTTTTATTGAGTTTGATGAATCAATGATCTCAGATATATCACAATGGCGTCAAAAGATTCATGTTGTTAATCCCACCTAGTGTGAAAAGGCTTTGTTTGGTTTGTTAATTTGTTGGTATCAAGATCCATGGGGTATTAGTTGGTACTTCAAAAGTAGATTTAGGATGACTAATTTGTTGCTTAAGGATGAAATTAGGTTCAAAATTGCTTGTTTAGGGTTTGTAATTTTACCTATTTTATGGTGATAGCATAATTTAAGAGTGGATGGGCTATGTTTGTTGTGTTTTTCCTCTGCAAGTGTTTTATTTTAGTGGAATGGTATTAAATTATGAAATTGTATATAGGTCAACATGCACCCAAACATAATAAGGTTTGCAAGGGCAAGTTTTTATAAATACTGCAAATTCCCTAGATAGCAGGCTTTGTTGAATTAAAAATCCGCTGTGAAAATCCTTTTGTTTTTTGGTATTTTCCTCGTGTTAGGGTTTATATTTCATCAACCCTGTGGTTCATGGAATTTGAGATTTATCTACTGGTGCTGTCATAATTACATTTCTTGGTTTTTATGCTATTGATTTATTTGTTTTGGGAATCCCCTTAATATTCAAGTGTTTCTGGTGCTAATTAATCTGAATGCTTGCAAACTTATTCAGGATTAAGTACAGTATAAGTATTGTTGCTGATAAAGGTCTGAAAAAGCCCCTTTATACGTCAGCACGTTTGAAGAAGGGGGAAGTTCTTTATTTAGAAACGCATTCTTGCAGGTATTCTTCCTATCTTCTTATTGACATGAATCACTTGGCCAGGTTGGTTGATTGTCATCTGGGATTTCAGAGCATGATATTTTGTTTTAATAAAAATTATTGCGTAATTAATTGTTTTGTATTATCTGATCTTTTAATTGGCTTATTGCTCTTTTGTTCTTAATGCTACGCAACACAATGATCATATTAAACAAACTATACGTACCTATTTGTGCCATGATGTGTTTATTGGAACATCAGAACAAGACATTTTATCATTTTGGTGCTTCATGGCTGAACTTGCGTGGATATGCTAAGTTTGTTTAAGTTGATGGAATAGGTTTAGGCTTTTTGCTTTCTTGGACAGCTACAATTGCCTTTGAAGTTCTACATCCTGCTTGTTCTCATTGGTCTCGGTGCCCAAATTCTCATTTAATATGATAATATCTGTCCTATATGAATCTAATCACTTGAAGTGATTTTCTCTTTTTGTTTGTTTTCGCAAGAAGTGACAAATAGAGAAAGAAAGAGCCATATAGGCAGAGGCAAAATCATACAAGACTACATTGTTACTGTATTCATTACTGAAGAACTAGCACAACGACCTATATAATGTTATAACTAAAAAATATATGGAAAGACAGCTTAAAGACAATACAACCTCAATAAACACAACTACTGACACCCTACACATTTAGTTTCAACAAGAAGAAAATGATCTATAGCTACACGTGCGAGCAATTTTCTTGAGTTTGGAATCGCTGGAATCTCTAAAGTACGTGGCGTTCTCTTTGATGATGGTTTTATTTTCTGATCATTTGAGTTGTTATCTGAAGGTTTGAACTAAGTTTTGCTGGAGAGAAGATGGTTAAAGCTGTGCCATCATCTCAGTCACATGCAGAGACGGATAAGTCTCAAAATCACCACTCACATTCCACAAATGGTGAAATGACTGATGGCGACAACACTGTGATTGATGTTTTTCGTTGGTCTCGTTGTAAGAAGCCCCTTCCCCAAAAAGTAATGCGTTCCATTGGGATCCCACTGCCTCTTGAACATCTGGAGGTAAAGTTGCTCCTATCTTGCCCATCTGGTTAAAATTCCAAAAGTGTGCATGGTTAACGAAACTAGCTGCATAAATCCATCTGTGCATTCATATGATCATGCGTGTGAAATGTTGCTTAGGAATTATATAGTTGTGATTTACCCTTCATTGGATGTCATTTTTCTTGAACAGGTAATCGAAGAAAATCTCGACTGGGAGGATCTGCAATGGTCACAGACTGGAGTTTCGATAGCTGGGAAAGAATACACCCTCGCACGGGTTCATTTCCTATCGAAGGATTGACTGATGGTTGTGTGTGTCACCATGTATGATGTATGTACAATTATTTTTGTCAATTTGATGTATGACTAGAGAACCTCTTTCTAATAATGCAATGGTGAAATGGCACGTGTAATCGCTTTCGACTTTAAGCAGGAAGATTGTGAGATGATTTTTAGCATAATCTTTGTAGATTCTTTGATAGCAGGACTGATAAGGTAGGTGTTTAATATTAATGGTGCTGAATGCTTATTGTGGTAAGCTTCTCTGATTGAACATAATGATGGATTGGGACTATATATGTATTGATTTTAAATTAGATCATCCTATTAGTGATGAGAGCAAATTCATATATCATGTCCCCAAGTGACGGGTCTTGGTGGTGTGCGGTTCAGAATTCGATCTTCAGGTCTTACGTTCGAATCCAGGTAGTGCGTTTCATGTAAGAGTCTGGGACAGTCGGGGGTTTTACTTGTTCCGTTTAAGTCCGGAATGAGTGATTTGGTGGTTGGGTTAAAAGTGTTTTTTAAAAAAAAAAATTCATATATCACCTTAAAAATGTTTTTACAACATTGCCTTGCCTATAACACAGATGAAAAAGATTGGTAGCATAATACAAAATTTTGGTATAAAGATTTGAACTTTTGAAACTTTTAATATTGAATAAGAAAACCCTGTGTCAATTATCTCGGATATTTAAATTTAAAATTTCTATTAATGAATAAGAATTATAATCAATTGAATCTCATTCAAAATTTCAATTTCATTGTCCCAGTAATAAAATATTGGGAGTAAATTAATAAAATCCTAAAATTTGTCATCTAACAAGTGGTTTGATTATTGAGGTAAAGTAAGACCATATTTAATATTGCATAATTTAAGTTAATTTCGGTTTGTTGATATTAATTTATTTAAAAAAAAAAACATATTTAATAATGTTAATACTTAATATATCTATTATTTTTATTATTAAATTATAAAAATAACAAAATAACAAAATATTTAAAATAAAATTTATATTTTAAATTGAAATAACCCACCCAATAATAATTACGTAGTGTTGCAAAATAACCATGATTTATTTATATTGCTCTTCAAATACACAAAAAGATCGATTGGGGTTTGAGTTTTGAGCTTCTTCATTCATTTGTCAGTGGTCACTCCTGCTGTAAGATTTCTCATCTTCTTCTTATTTTTATTAAATAAAAAAGTTAATTAAAATTATAGGTTTGGTTTTTAATTTCTACAAACAACAAAACCCTAAAATTTAATTCTCAATTTTAACGCAGGAGCTGAGCATAACCCCAAGTACAAGCCTGAATTGTGAGCTTACTTTCTTATTCTTTATACTTTTTTTTTTTTCCTTTTTTAATTTTAATTTGTGGGATTATTTAATATTTTTTAATATCTATATTAGTTCACATTCTATTTAATTGAGTAAAAGAAAGCACAATTGTCTGTTTTGAGCTGAATAATTCAGATTATGAAATTGGGTCAATTCATGGTAAGGAACAGATCCCAGACTGAATCACAACAGATTTTCACCACCTTGTTTGCTGTTTTGGAGTTTCAGTTGAATTTGTAGTTATTTTGTTTATAGGCTCTGAAATTTCATGTTCAATAGTTTTGATTAGGGAAAAATTTGAAAGAATGTGTTACTTCCAGAACCCAGATATTGGAAATGATAAAAGAGAGCATGCATTGAAATTAAGAGGGTAATGCAAGCTAGTGACAACTTATTTGGATCAACGATTTTACTTTTTTGCATTGGACTTATTTGAGAACCCCAATGCCAGAGAAACATTTATCTCTTAAGAGTGAGAAAAGGTTTCCATGGTTGCAAAGGAAGTTTAACGCTTCCTCTAGTTGAATAGTTGAAGCGACTTGAATTGTTCTGTAATTTTGAATTCCAAACCTCTGTTGATTGCTTTATCTCTGAATTGTGAAGGTGATAAACTAGTTATCTCTGCCTTTTTCTGTATCAGATATCTCTGCCTTTTTCTGCATCAGATATCTCGTTAATGATACTTCATATTTTGCTAAAGATTGGATGTTTGCATAGATTGATGGAGTTGGTGTTAAATCAATAATTCTAGTATGTTGAAATTGCTTATTATTTTGGTATAAAAATTTTAGTAAGTGCTACTGAGTTGGCAGAAGTTACTTTGATGTTGTTATAAGTTTGCTCTTTTTTAATAGTTATGCATATATGTATGTGTATCTTAATTGCAGAAAGGAGGTGGAACTATTGATCTAGAGCCTTGTCTTACTCACTCGTCGGCGGTGGAGCCTACGCTTGCTCCCACGGCAGTGGAACGTACAATGACTACTAGGACTGCAGCATCGGTATCTTCCAGTTACTTTTATTGAACTAATGTTTGTTTGCATTGTTTCTGTGGTTGACTTCCAATTTATTATTGGTTCAGTTAAATCTTCTATGAAGGTCTGGATTGGCAACAATTTAGGTTGCTTATTGTGTACTCAACTTGGTGGATTGTCAAATAACACCTGGCATGCTGCAACTGGAAAACCCTTTTTGTCTTAAATGCTTCTTTGAAAACTGAAGACTTCTGATGTGATCCAGAATGAGCTCTGTTTGTTGGGCCAAGTTAACTTGAAGTTGTGGCTGATTGCATGGCTTGGTCAAATTGTGTATTTGGGCCATTTTGGTGGATTTGGAAGATTCCTTGGGTTCTGGAGTTTGGTCCATGCATGAGACATTATGTGAAGGCTTTTTATATGTCTAAAGAAATATTGGAATGGGTCTAGGACGTGCATGGGCTTTGATTGATTTTGGGCTTTATTTCCGAATGGTGCATTAGCAGTGGCGGGGGATTTACGCAGTCTTCGTATTTTGGACGTAACTTTCTCGTCCGATGTCCGATTTTGGTGATTCAAGTTGCATTGAAAAGAGAACTCATAGCTCTACAACTTTGAAGTTTTATCAAAGTCCAGTTCGGATTCCTTCATGGTCTAAATGAGGACGCAATGTATCCCTATAGTTTTTATATTTTATATTTTTTTAAGTTATGTGTTGTTTAAGTGTTGGGCTGAACATTAATTAAATTAAAAAGGCCATTGACGAAATTTTCAAGTATTTTATTAGGGTTTTATTATATTTTGGTAGAATTAGGGTTAGCCACCTATTTAAAGGGGCATTATTCATTGTAATGAATAATTAACCAATAATATATCTTTTTACAAAACAAATTGACTTGTGTCATCTTGAGGGAGTGGATTCTTCCTTGGTTTTACGGAACAAAAGCTTATCAACGTGTGGCAAGCGTTGTGGCGCTGTATCGCTGTTCAGGATTCTCCAAAGAAATAAAGAAATGTTTTTAAGGGCAATGTTCCTTAAGGGTTGGACTTGATCTTGGAAGGATTTTGTTCTTACAAAATCAAGATTTGCGGTTCTTGGGGCATAGAACACGTGAAGAGGTTTGCTTGGCTTTGTTCCATGCAGGTTTCTATCATTTGGTATCAGAGCTCAGGGTTCCAAGGTCAAGATTTTCTCTATCTTTATCGTTTTATGAAGTTTTAATATTCCTTTTTTTTTTTCTCCTGTTTTTTTTTGTCTCTTCTCATCTCATTTTTTTTTCTTATTTCCTTTGTGTTTTTCATGTTTATGACCGATTCTTGGATGTTATTATAATGCTCTTCATGGTAATAGCATATAGGATTCAGTTCTTAGAGTTTTTGAGTCAATTAAAGTCGAATTTATCTGTAATTTTCGGATCAGTTCGGTCAGAATTTTTCAGCCGCGCACTGATTTTCAAACTGTTGTAACTTTTGATCTAGAAAGAGTTACGGGACCCATAATATATCGATTTATAAGTACTCAAGGAGACGAATTCATTAGTCATTGGCCGTACTCAATCCGCTTAAGTTTCGAGTCTCAAAATACATTTTAAAGTTACGAATTCTGTCCAGTTTCAGTTCAGTTTGTCTTCTTATTTTACTTTGGTTTTTTTTTTTTATTTTTTTTAGTCAGTTTCTTTGTGTTTGTTTTCGTATTTTCTTGGTGATTCTTTGAGTCTTTCCTCATTATTGACGTCTTTTGAGTAAGGGTTGATATATAAATAATTTGATGGATAAAAGGGTATTTATCTTTCGCACGAGATGCTCTATCAATAGTAAAGTTTGTAGCATGATTATTAATAGAGGGAATCACACAAATTTAGCTAGCACTACCCTTGTGGAAAAATTGGGATTACCATTGATACCTCTTGATAGACCTTATAAGTGGATGAGTGATTTCGAAGAGTTCGAGGTTGCTAAGCAGGTTGTGGTAAATTTTGCAATTGGGAAGTATGTTGACCAAATAGTTTGTGACGTGGTTCCTATGTATCGTACGCATGTTTTATTGGGTAAGCCTTGGTATAAATTCAATAAAGTAGTTTATGATATGGATAGGAATATCTACAAATTTAGGTGTGGTGAAAAGATTATCAAGCTTGCTCCTTTAACCCTACAAGAGGTCTATGAGGACGAGTTGTACATGCAGAGGAGTGAAGAAGAGTGGGCTAAAAAGAAAAGTGCGATTGCACTTGGAATGTTAGTAGGAGAGCTTCCAGAGTTGATAGAGGAAAATACATTGGCAAAATATGAAGTAAAGCAGAGTACGAGCGTAGCCTTGAGTAATGAAATGAAACATGTTGATGTTTCAATAAATAAGAGTAAGGTGGTTGATGGTGTTGATGATAGTGATGATATTGATGTGAGCGATAACATTGGTGTTCATGATTTGGGCTGTACATGATGCCAATGAGGTGTTTGATGTTACTGTTAAGGGTGAATATCATATAGAGCAATCTGATGTTGGTTGTGAGGACATGAGTTATGATGTGCAAAAAGTACATG